>CAVNYN010271775.1:0-77009 GCA_963692815.1 Nyctanthes arbor-tristis | reverse complement strand
TCAGGGGCAAGCCCGAGTCGGTCAGGCCTGTTTGGCTCGCCGCGCCAAACATGCCGACCTGTGTCAAACTTATGTAGGGGAAAAATTAAACGAAGATGGGGAAAAATTTAAAAGAAAAAAGTCGAGCCAGCCGAGCCAGCCCGAGTCGGCTTGGAAAAGGCCCAAGTTAAAGCTCGGGTCGAGCCTAATTTTCATAGTTGAGCCAAGCCGGGCTTTGGCTCATGCTTTTTAGGCTCGGTATCAAAAAAGCCCGAGCGAGCCTGAGCCCAAATTTTGACGAGCTGGCTCGACTCATTGACATGCTTAGGCTTAATTATCCTGTATATATAATTTTTTTACAAGCTAAAATTTTTTTTTCCAACTTGGAATGCGCTGGGACTAGGGGAGCACCCCCTGGATCCACCCCTGATTGTATATTTGTAAGAAGAAAGAGAGAAATTATTTGATTAGATAAATTAAATACTTAATATTATTATGGAGAATGTCATGACAATGTCAATCATATAATATGTCAAATAAGAACTTTTTGGCCAATTGTTAATTTACTCTACGACTATGACTATGCATTGGACATTTTTATAGGCCCCAAGCAAAGTGCAGAAAAGGTGCCTCTTATAATGATTGACTTTTCATTTCTTTTAACAACAAATAAATAATAATAATAATAGCTGAAAAACCAATAAAATACTAGTTATTCCAAGTTGACCAAATAAAATAATAATTTAAGTTGTAAAATGAAAAGAAGTTAGATAAAAATTTACCAATAAAGAAATAATACTAAACCCACTGAATTTGAACCTTTTTCTCTTTTAATTTGAGTTTTTTCTTTGAATGGGTTTGGATCATTGACAAACACCTATGTAACATTTAAAATTTTTAATACTTTTCAATTTGAAACGCATCTTTTTTCTTTTTTTTTTTAACTTTTTTCGAAGGAATCTTTTAAATTTTTTTATAGATGATAAATATAGAAATGGCACATTTTCAATCATGATGAGTGTAGTCTAATTTTTTTTTTCAAAAAAAAAAAAGGAAATAGAATCAAGAAATTAGGCCCTCTTGCATTTTGGGGCTCAAGTCCGGGCATGAGTTCTCCTGAAGTAGTAGAGTTTCTTACGGGACGGGAACCAGTGGAGCCGGTTAAATTGCCATCTCTATCAGTTAGAAAGGGTATAAAATGTATCCTACTCATGATCTAAACAATAGCCTATTCCGTCCAAACAAGGATCAAGATCATAATCCCTGCAATTTCTAATTAGTTATATTAGTTAGGTAGAGGGGAAACATATGATTTAAAAGTTGTCAGAACTTGAAGTTTTTTTTTTTTTTTTTGAAATGAAGTTGTCAGATCTTGAAGTTTCACATGTCTTTATTGATCAAATTGCATTGGATTTTTTTTTTTTTTGGGGGGGGGGCGGGGAGGAGTGGGGGTGGGGGTGTTTAAAATCCTTATAAATAGCTAATAGAGTAATGGGTATGATAACAGTGGAATTTGTGAAGAAAATTGATTGTATTACTTAATGATTCAATGGTAATTTACACGGTATTTATAGTACAAAAATGAATCCGTGACAATGGTAAGTAAATAACCTATACAAGACAAATTCTATACAAAGAAATGAATTAACAATTACATAGAAATAGCGTACTCAGTAAAGGAATAAATAAATGTGAAATAATTCTCCAAATCAAGTGGCCGATTCTTGCATGGATTGGTTATGTTGCCCAGTCAAAGTTTCCAATATTAATTGATTTCATTTCCTTGCTTGCTCAGTATTTGACTCTTTTGATATTTCCTTAACAGGGTAGAGCTTAACAGATTACAGATTTATAATCATCAGGAAACAGAACACAGAAATGTCAAGCACCGCTGGCCAAGTGATAAAATGCAGAGGTACCGTTCAGAAACTAGCTGTTTTCCTATTACTTCTGGTTTTAACATTGAGTTTGATTTCAAAGAGCTGATCAATGCATGATTATGAGAATTTTGGAATAGTGAAAAAAAATGGGCTAATTAATTTGTTGGGATTATCCTCTCTTTCTCTTGTGATGAAGCTGCGGTGGCTTGGGAACCAGAAAAGCCACTGGTGATCGAGCAAGTGGAGGTGGCACCACCTCAAAAAATGGAGGTTCGTCTGATGATCCTCTTCACTTCCGTGTGTCACACTGATGTCTAATTCTGGGAAGCCAAATAATTAATTGTAGCAGCCTTGTTGATCCTAGCAGCCTTTATTGTGACATTTTAGGGCCAGAAGTGTCTTTCCGCGAATCCTCGGACACGAAGGAGTTGGGTACGTACCTTGTATTCAGGTTTCAAGATAGATTCACTGTCTTAATTAATACTGACAGATAAAATATTCCCCTTTCCTTTGTGCAATATTTTTAAGTATTGTGGAGAGTGTTGGAGAGGGTGTGACAGGTGGCACCGGGCGATCTTCCGATCTTCCCGTATTCACAGGGGAATGCAGAGAATGTAAACATTGCAAATCGCAAGAAAGCAATGTATGCAGCCTCCTCAAGATCAACCTTGACCGGGGAGTTATGATCAACGATGGACAAACTAGATTCTCAGTCAATAGCTAGCCGGTTTACCATTTCGTTGGGACGTCTACCTTTAGCGAATACACAGTGGTTCATGCCGGTTGTGTGGCCAAAATCAACCCTATTGCTCCTCTTGACAAAGTTTGTGTCCTTAGCTGTAGAATCTCTACAGGTAAATTAAGAATGTCTCAGATCCGTTTGTTTGATGCATGTTTAGAGCATTAATGGCATTAATCTGTGGTTGCAGAGTAGGTCTTGGTTCCACTTTAAATGTGGCAAAACCAGCTCAGGGCTCATCGGTTGGTATCTTTGGGCTAGGAGCTGTAGGTTTTGGTGTGAGTATCCTAACTCGATCCCACGAAATTCAAAGATATATTATGAAATATTTATATCTTGTTATATTGTGAATCTGTGATGATCAGGCTGCTGAGGGAGCTCGAATATATATATCCGGTGCTTCAAGAATCACTAGTGTTGACATTAACTTTAGCAGATTTGAACAAGGTAGACAACATCCATCAAGAAATATCATCACTTAATCGACTGCAAATTTAACATTATTATTTATCCTTGTGCAGCAATGAAATTTGGGGAGGCTGAATTTGTAAACCCAAAAGACTACCCTAAACCTGTTCAAGAGGTAACTGCAATTTGCAACTGATCCCTCATAACAACTCAACTGTTGAACATGGCTTATAGCTAGCATGTTTGTTTTTTTCAACACTTAATAATGGCTTATAGCCAGCAATAGCATGTTTGTTTTTTTTTCAACCTTCAATGGCTGTTATGACGGATGGAGGAGTTGATCGGTGTGTGGAGTGTACTGGAAATGTCGATGCTATGGTCTCCGCCTTTGAATGTGTTCATGATGTATTTTCTTCAACTCTGTTCCTGATTTTAAAGTTTTGATATTGAATATTGTGTTATACATCGGTAATGTTCAAGCACTTCTCGGAGGTTTTGTTACAAAACATCCCACCCCATGTGGTCTGCACTGATGCACGCCACATGAATTAGAAATACACGTGGCGTGCATCAATACATGCCACATGGGGTAGGAGGTTTTGTAGCAAAACTTTCAAGAAGTGCTTGACCATTTTCATGTTATACATATATATATATATATAAACATGGACACTAAGATATTATGACTTTAATATCGATTTGAGGACTAAAGAAACTTGTATTTTAGGGATGGGGTGTTGCTGTTCTCGTTGGCTTGGCTAATAAAGATGTTGTGCTCAAGACACATCCAATAAACTTTTTGAGTGAAATGACTCTAAAGGGTACTGTTTTTGGAAACTATAAACTGTGGTCAGACCTTCCAGCAATTGTAGAAACGTATATGAGAAAGGCGAGTCTCAACTGTTACGTCTATATAATAGTAGAAACATTAAAGACAAAACGAAAAGAAAATATGCATTATGGAATCATATCTATATTTTTAGGGGCATCATATCATTTTTTTTTTTAATATAGGAACTGCAATTGGAGAAATACATCACTCACAAAGAACCATTTGTCGAGATTAACAAAGCTTTCGAGTTAATGCAGAAGGGAGAAGGTCTTCGTTGTATCATCTGCATGAAGGGATCATAAAACCACATGAAGATTTATTGAATCATCATGTAGCAGTTATAATAAGTTACTTCTCATGGGACTCACTATAGTTAATTATTAATAAAAAATTACTAATCGTCAGATCCAAAATGTCCATTTACCACCTGATATATCAATACAACAAGATTTACATCTATCATAATAAATAGAATTTAATGATAGATATTTTTCTTAAACAAATATTAATGTATTTTGTTATGATCTAAATTTGATAAAAAGAGAGCAATTTCATTAATTTTATTTTCATTTGAATATTCGCACGTATTTATATAGAGATGAAAATGGTGTGAGCTCTCAATCAAGGTGTAGAAGTCTTCGTCCAGTCAAACTGAGTCGTCTACGCCCTGTATTCAAGGTGGAAAATGCTTCTTTCTCTTACCTGCTTACTTGTTAAGTGACTTGATGTGTATAAATGTGATTTTTTTACCTATTAAATATCTAACAGCTTGTTTTAAAATTTTAATGGTAAAAATATAAAATCCAACAAGTACGTTGGTTGTGTGGAAAGCATTATGAAAGTTGGTTGCGCAAATTGATTGAGCAACTGTTGAATCCAACAAATGCACTCCTTTCTTCAATTGCTAGTATATTGTGTCTCATGATATGATTTGAAGAAATATAAAACTCACCGCTCCATAATAAATGACGTAACAAGCTATGCACGTACATTGAATAAGGTGACACAATACTAATATCTGTTATTAATTTAAAAACAGTATAGGTAAAAAATTCAGATCTAGTCAAGTTAGTGTACTTGTACGTTGTGTGATTTATTATGTAATTTATTAGTATATCGCATGAGTCTACTCTCATAATCCACAAATAATAAGCGCGTATTGACTTGTTTATATAAAATATCGTTCCTTCGCATTTCCTAGTACAACCTTGATGGTCTACTTTTCTGTGTTTCGATTTAAAACTGTACGTTATGACATCGTATGATGTCATCTAAATATGTGACGTGTATCGAGACACGCCACATGAAAAATTACAACTATATGACGTGTATAATATACGTCACATATCTGTATGACATAATATCGTGACATATATATGATTTTATATTATTTTTACTACTTTTCTTTCAAATTGCTATTATTTTAGTTTTATATTACAATTGAAGCAATGATTTAAAAATGAGAATTTTAAAGTTGTGGTACCCCCATGTTTTGTGTACTATTTCAAAGTATTCATTACCAATTGAAATGTCTACATGCGAACCCTTTTTTTCCCCGGGGGTGGGTTTTTTTCCCCGGGGGTGCGGGTGGGCGTGGGCGTGGTTCCGTCTAATCTTTATCTCACCTTTATCTTTATATATAAAAAAGTAACTTTTATTTCGAAATCATTTTTCCCGTCTTTGCAAGATTCTGGAATCTCTATTTAGTATTTTTTATTTTTTTCTAATTTTTTACCACCACAAATCATGCCATGTGAAATAACCACTCACTAACTTTCAAGACAAAATAACCACCCACTAATTTTCTTCCCCAAATTTATTTTCAACCAGTTTTTTTGTTACAATTTTCTTGCAAAATGGTTACCACATCAATTTTTTTCCCTTTAATCTAGCAATTAATAACCATATTTTTATTTGAATATCATGTATTTGTTTAGTCTTTCATGCAAACACTCTGTATTTTTCTTTATTTCTTTTTTCAATTTAATATCAGCAAATATTAAATCATGTTTTAAGTCACTGGGTTTAAGAAAACGTTTACTTTTTTTTTTTAAGTTTCCATGCATATTTGCAATTATCTCATAAATTAAAAATTACCCACTTTAAATAATTTCCAGTAACTACTATATAAGCATGTATTAATGCATTCCCATGTAAAACAGATAAACTCATATTTTGCTTAAAAATTAAAACAAGTTAGTGTTTACGGATTCATAGAGCAATTAAAAGTTTATCTCGAAGCAATATTGGTCTAAAAAAACTTTGAAATATCTATTTATTTTTTTCTTTTGTTCCTACAATAATAACCACTCACTAATTTTAATATATTATTTTTTTATTTATCATTTTTTTCATTCTTTTCACCACCCACTAATTTAATACCTTTATTTATTAATTTTTGGCTTTTTCATCCGATCTCCAACTAATTTTGTTATCTTTTTTTATTTATCATTTTTTGAGCAATTCTAGACATATAAGAGAAAATGACATAAATAAGTGACATGGTCACGTGGCACAATTTCATTATGTGTTTATCATATGGATACTTTTTTATTATAAAATGTAATTGTGTCATATCTACAATACATATCTATGTCACAATTTCATGTTTTCCAAAATTTTTGTTTTTTCTTTGTTCCTACTATGTAACAATGCACTAATTTTTTCCTCCTATATAACCTCCCACTAATTTTTCCTTTCTTTATCATTTTTTCTTTTTATATATTTTTCTTTTTTTTCCCAATAGCCACCCACTAATTTTATTTGGGTGGTTATATTGACACTACATGTTTTACTAAACATAACACACTTTAATTAGATTTAATATCCTTTATTTTTTCATATTTTTAGACTAAGGCATTAACTTTTTCTTTACCATGTTTTTATTCTTAATCTTCAATCAATTATCACATCTTATAGCTAACAATGATTTTCTTCTAAAAATCTTGACGTAAGAACCACTTAAATCTTTTAAATAAGTCAAAAAAAGAGAAATCCTTAAAAGTAAAATATATATTTTCTTATGATTCTAAGACATATGAATGAAATTTTTTAAATAATAATCATTATTAAGAAACAAGATATATAAATTAATTAAACGGTTCAGAACAAAATGCAATAAGATTTGTTGGGACACAAACTTCACAAGCTATAAAGATTAAGGACTTTCAATGTAATAAAAATGTGGTGTAACTATAAAAAAGTGTAGTGTAGATATATTTTCCCATTTTATTTTCCTTTTATTATTTATCTTTTTTCCCCTAATGTAAAACTGGTTACCCATTTGCAATTTTTTTGTCAATTGTCATGCATTATTCTAAAATCTGAACTGGAAACCCGGTGGTTTAGATGGTGGATTGGGCGGGGTCACATGATTAGACCGGACTGTAGTGACCCGATTGAAGACCCAAACAACCAATGGGTTTCTGGTGATCTGTAACTCCGCCCGTGTCTCAACCCACTGGGTTGCAAATTTGACAAAATTATTTTAGAAAGTTCAAGCCGCACAAAGTTTAATTAGCACGTGACTTTTTATTTTCAACGTGTTGTATAAACCGCCAAACTATTTATATTATATTTTAAAATATATTACATAATATTTATAATAATATTTCTATTTTTATTTTCCCACAAAGTTTTTTTATTTAAATAGAAGTGGGAATTTAATTCCTCCTTTATTGCAGGGAAATAGGAAATTTTCTATGAAAATAGAAAAGGCTCCTTTTTAAGGAGCCTTATCCTCACGTGGCATGATTTAACAAAAATAGCCCTCAAAATATAGAGCTGTTTTTGTTAGATTCATGTCACGTGAGCAGTAAAACTCCTTAAAATGAGTCTTATCTAGTTTTGTAACCGAACTCAGAAAATAGTCATGGACACCTTTGTGTGTGTGTGTGTGTGTGTATATGTGAGAGTTACTTCAATGAAAATAATTACATCCAGTGTTTGTTTGATTCTCATTATGACAATAAAATTATAATGAATTAAAATGAGTACTAAAGATTTAATTAGAGTTTGAAATGTATGGTGATAATTGACAAATTATCAAATTAGTAGTCATACCGGCTGTCTACTCATGGCATTTGTAACAATTAGAGACTGAATTTAATTAAGAGATATTTTTGTGGACTTGTAACAAGTCAAACCAGGTGTTTTGATTTTTTTATGATGAAAAATGAAAACCACTCAAGCAGCTAGCACTGTACGTTAAATTGATTTTGGCGGGTTGTATTTGTTGGTTGGTTAGGACAACTGATTAAAAATGATTCCTTTTTCTTTTTTCTCCTCGATTTCACGTCAACATGGATACATCATACAGGCACTAAAATCAGGACAAAACGGGAGGAATTTTACCCCGCATCTCTAATAATTGAAAAGGGTGTAAAATGCACTACTCGTGATTTAAAAATCAGAGCTGATCACCTACTCACTATAATAGTTTTTAGACAACCCATAATTAAGCAGATTCAACCATATAGCAGAATCTATTAGTCGCGATAGGTAGTTTTTGCACTACGTAGTGGGGATAGATGATAAAATATGAGTAATGTTACACTTTCCTATTGATTTTACTAATTAGTTTATCAATTTACAATTTTAACCGTAAAATATTTAAAAGTCAAATTATTAAATATCTTAAATGATAGTTTTACTCCTCATATTAATACATAACTGATAAACTAATTGGTAAATTAATATAGAAGTTTATCATTACTCTCAAAATATCTTATCATGATCTCGAGACCTCATCAAATTTCATCGAAATTGACAAATGACAATGACTATATTCCATCCATATCCGAAAAAATATTCAAGATCATGATCTGGGCAATTTCTACCAAGATATATAGTTGGGCAGCAAATTAAAGAGTAATAGCAGAGATAAACAGATTACATAGTTAGAATCATCAGGAAACACAAGACAGAAATGTCAAGCACTGCTGGCCAAGTCATAAAATGCAAAGGTACCATTCAGAAACTGGTTATTTTCTTCTGGTTTCCAAGAACTGATCAATGCATGACTATGAGAATTTTGGATTAGCTCAGAATTGAAAAAAAGGGCTAATTGATTTGTTGGAATTGTCCTCTCTTTCTCTTGTGATGAAGCTGCGGTGGCCTGGGAACCAGAAAAGCCTCTGGTGATCGAGCAAGTGGAGGTGGCGCCACCGGAGAAAATGGAGGTTCGTGTGAAGATCCTCTTCACTTCCTTGTGCCACAGTGATTTTTACTTTTGGGAAGCCAAGGTATAACTATTGAGATTATAAAGAATTCCAGTATTAATATTAATAATTCGTGTCGTCTTCTTCAATCATCTTAATTTCATTAATCCTATGGTGTCACATTTTAGGGCCAGAATTGTATCTTTCCTCGAATCCTTGGACACGAAGCGGGAGGGTATGTCATATTTAGTTTCAAGATTCACTGTCTTATTGTTAATAGAATCCGATATAATTTTGTGGGTATTTTTTAGTATTGTGGAGAGTGTCGGAGAGGGTGTGACAGAAGTAGCACCGGGCGATCATGTTCTTCCGGTGTTCACCGGGGAATGCAAAGAATGTGCACATTGCAAATCACAAGAAAGCAATCTATGCACTCTCCTCAGGGTCAACATTGACACGGGAGTTATGATTAAAGATGGAAAAACTCGATTCTCCATAAATGGCAAACCGATTTACCATTTCGTTGGGACATCTACCTTTAGCGAGTACACAGTGGTTCATGCCGGTTGTGTGGCCAAAATCAACCCTCTTGCTCCTCTTGACAAAGTTTGTGTCCTTAGCTGTGGAATCTCTACAGGTAGTAAAAACGAATGTGAATCCATTTGTTTGATGCATGTTTAGAGCCTTAGTTAATTATTGGCATTCTTTCTTTGGTTGCTGAGTATGATCAGGACTTGGTGCCACTTTAAATGTGGCAAAACCGGCTAAGGGCTCAACGGTAGCTATCTTTGGATTAGGAGCAGTTGGTCTTGCTGTGAGCATCCTAACTTGATCGATCCCACAGAAATTCAAAAGATAACTTCTGTGAAATATCTTGCTAAGAATTGAACTTATTTTGATGATTAGGCTGCAGAAGGAGCTCGATTGTCTGGTGCTTCAAGAATCATTGGTGTTGACATTAACTCTAGCAAATTTGAACAAGGTAATTACGATATCTATTGAGATTTATATATTATTACTTAGCTGATTGTAAAAATGTGCAAATTTTTGGGAACGAGACTTAACTTTGTTATGTGCAGCAAAGAAATTTGGTGTGACTGAATTTGTGAACCCGAAAGACTATGATAAACCAGTTCAAGAGGTAATATTTGAAATTGATCCCTAATCACAACTCATCTGTTGAACTGATCATAGCTAGCATGTTTCTTAACCTTTAATGGCTTATATAGGTTATTGCCGATATGACGGATGGAGGAGTTGATCGGAGCGTGGAGTGTACTGGAAATGTCGATGCGATGGTCTCGGCATTTGAATGTGTTCATGATGTATTTTCTTGAACTCTGTTTCTGATTTTGGGATCTTGTTATATATAAATATGGATACTGAGATATTATTATGGCTTTAATATCGACTGAGGACTAAAGAAACTTGTATTTTAGGGATGGGGTGTTGCTGTTATCGTGGGCTTGGCCAATAAAGATGCCGAGTTCAAGACACATCCAACGAAATTTTTGAGTGAAAGGACTCTAAAGGGTACTTTTTTTGGAAACTATAAGCCACGCTCAGACATTCCGTCGGTTGTCGAAATGTATATGAGAAAGGTGAGTCTTAAGTTCATATACACGAAAATTAAAGACAAAATTTGGCCTACAACAAAAGGAAAATATGCATTAATTATATCTTATTTTTTATCTATAGGAACTAGACTTGGAGAAGTTCATCACTCACCAAGTACCATTTGCTGAGATTAACAAGGCTTTCGAGTTAATGCAGAAAGGAGAAGGCCTGCGTTGTATCATCCGCATGGAGGGATAAATAAAACCACATGAAGATTTATCATCCAATCCGAATAATATTGATGCTGCTATTTTCCTATAATAATAGTGTACTCATGCAAAAGATTTGCTTTTGAGTTCTTAAATTTGATCAACTGGTTAGTTCATCTTTAACCTGGTCATCGGGTCATTTCAATTTTCGAAATATCTTATAACTCTTTATCTCATTGGATAGAGTTTATTATATGATAAAATGAGTACACCTTATATTTAAGATAAAGTATGGGAGGGAAGAGAAATTAGAGAAATGATGGGTATATTGAGAAATTTGAAGATCTAATCATTATGTTACAATCTACAATAGTTTTCAACTTAACAGAGTTTTCAACTTAACATAATCAAAAGATTATTCTTCAAAAAAGGGAAAAAAATAGATTCATTACTATTGTGAAAGGTGAAAAAACATGGAGCCTATGATAGCCAGGGCGGATCCACCGGAGGGCCAGGACGGTTTCAGCCATTTGTTGGCGCAAAGAAATTTTGAAGTTTTATGAAAAGAAAATTTTTATACTCTCTCCGTCCCACAAAGATATGTATATATTTATTTTTCATTTGTCTCATAAAAATATGTTGCTTCTCTTTTAAAATATAGTTGAAATATTATTTTTCTTATATATTCTTATTTAATATTCATTGTTATTAACGAAATAGAATTATTAAAATGAAATAATTGATAAATGAAAAGGAATATTAGGAAAATACTTCTAAATTTTACTTTTCTAGAAACATTAATTAATTAATCTCAGACGGAGAGGGTATGTAAATTATAGTTGAATTATAAGTTCATTTCCTTATCACAATCATGTTGCTTACAAAATAAATTTTAGGTCTGGCCCTAAACATGGCCATGTGTGTAATATACTACCTCCGTCTCATAAAGATAGTTTACTATTTCTTTTTCGGTCGTCCTAAAAAGATAGTCTAGTTATTATATTGAACATATATTTAATGTTTCATTTCTATATGTGCACTTAATTAATTATTGTTATTCAACTACTTATATATTCAAAGTCTTTTAAATAATTAATGAGACATAATGATATATGTGGAAAATTAAAGTAAAATTTAATGTTTCAACTATGTTAACTATTATTTTTAATCTATATAAAATTATCTACTAGACTATCTTTGTGAGACCGAAGTAGTAATAGTCAAGTTGTATAAACGCAAGTGCAAAAAAATATAAGAAAAAAAAGCTACATAAAAGATAAAGAATGAAAAAAGGCTAATGCGTGTGTAACTCGGAAAAAGCAAGCATCTTTTCATATTATTATCTAAATTTTTATCCGTTTTCAAATATTTTAAGCTTAAATATAAAAATAATTAGTAAACGAAAAAGATAAAGTTACTCAATAGTACTTTTATTTATTTATTTTCATTAATCATTGCCCCGTAAAGATAATTCACTATTTTACTAATTAAACTGCTACATCCATCTCAAAAAGATGGCCAAACTTTTTTCGTCTGTTTATTTTTTCATGATCTCTGTATAATTTTTTTTTAATATCATATTACTTCTGTTTCATTTCATTTATTTATCATTTTACTCTTTAAATATATGTTCTTTTTTATGATTATCTACCTATTTCATTTGGAACTTCTTTTTAATTATTTTATTTCTTTTTTCTCAGGTGTTTACGGCTTTGGATAGTGTACAAATTTCAAATACATGAATAATGATGATTGTAAATGTTAATCCTACTATTTGTTCTTATTTACTATGTGTTCAGATGATATACAGGTATATAACCCCATTATCCTTTTTTAATCTTCTACAATGTGATTATTTACTTTTTTTTTCTAATTTGTTTCTTAGTAAATGTTTGACACATATTAAGTATTTGTATTTTTTGTGTTCAAGTTTTATTGTTTAAAATCTGTTTGCACGGGTAAAAAATCTAGTAACAATAATATAATTATTACATTTTGGATTAAATTTCTAAGGTTATTGTGTAACAATATTTATTATGTGTATAGCAATTTATGTTATGTGCATAAGAAGGTTTTTATTTGTGTAACAAAACTATATTATGTGTGTAACATTTTATATTACACAAATTACATTAGGCAACACAAAACGAATGAAAAACGGAAGCAAGAAAAAGGGGAATTGCAAAGTAAAAGAAATAAAAAATTCCGGCCAGCCGTGGAGGTGGGTTTAATTAAAAAAGAAAAAAATAATAAAAGTATTAATAAATAAATAAATAAATAATAACATATATTGTTAAACATGTAACATAGTATCGTACAATATATTTTTGAAATAAATAAAAGTTAGGTAGTATGTATAGAAATAGTTTAGATAAGGGTTAATTTCACAAAAGATCCCCAGTCTTTGGGTTTAGAATCAAATAGGTCATCATTTTCACTCTCATGAGCCCCCAACCTTTCATAAATAAGCACAATAAGCCTCTCTTATTACTATTCCCTCAACTTTTCATATAAAATAACGATTATACCCTTTAACTTTTTAATTTTAAAAACAAAACTTTTAAAAATAATAAAAAATATAAAAAAAAACCCACCCTACCCCTTCCCCTTCCCCTCCCAAGACGGCCGCCGAGGTGGATCCCCCCATTTTACTGCCCATTTGGGGCAGCAAAATGCTACCATTCCAGCAGCCAAAATAGAGACCCCCCCCATTTTGCTACCCCATTGGGGGATCCATCCCCCATTTTCTCTGTCGGAATGGCAACAAAATACTGTCATTTCTGACAGAGATATATCATTAAAACACAAACTTCAGTTAGTTGTGCTATATATCATTATCCAGAACATGCAAAAAATTACATCATATACCATAACGTCCATTACACATACGTCATAAGTTAAAAAAGAAAAAAATAGAGTCCAATATATAAATGTGTACATATATATATATATATAAGAAAGAAAAATGAACGTCCATTACATTTGGGCGTGCCCGCGTGTGTGAGAAAGAGAAGCTGGAGCTTCTAATTGGTCTGCGGATGCGGGGGAACTGGCGCTGCCAAAATGGATGCACGAGTGTGGTGGTCACAACCTGTCCATGTTCTTCTAACGCTACAAATTCTTAAAGCTGTTCAATCTTTTGGAACATGCCTTCTAAAATGTTAAACTCAAGAATATCTGTGTCCCCTCTCATTAAAACCACTTCGCCATTTGTTGAGATGAAATGCAACTGAAACAATTTCTTCAGTATCTGGCCTTTCAAAATTTTTCTCATGAACCAAAACCCACGAAGTAGATGCAAAGTCTTTATATTTCAATTCCCAATATACACCGGCTGTTCAACAAATCCAATGCAATGATCCTGTCACGATGATGCTTACCATCCATCCAATATAGAATTCCGTTGCGTGTAACAACGTCAATGAAAGTGCTGTAATCACGCCTCGTTGGTGGGGGAAATGAGAAGCGTGATCTACTCCAGTCTCCCGATTTAGAACAAAAAACTGTCACTAAAAAAGGACATTCAACCTCACTTACTTTTAAAAGAGGCCTATGCATATTAATTATTACCACCTTGTATTGGTATTGAGCATTGGTGGAGAATCTAAGTTCTTTGTTGCTATAGTTGGACGCTAATAATGCAAACCCAATTATATATAGTCCATACCTTTGAATTCCAAAACATCGGCTTTATGAAAAATAATAGTGTAGGGCTTTGAGCATTGATTTTGATGAAAGGCAATGAACCTCGGGATGAATTGGGGATGAGAGATCATGGAATTCCAGTGGCGATAGACTGAGCCAATGAGAATAGCATATCGACAACTGGGGAGTCTAAGAAATAGCTCCAGCAAGATGTCCTCATTGGCAATTTTTAAAAGATCGGAAGAGCGTCGTGTAAAAATAAATAAATCAACAAGCATGCATATAAAAAAAATCATTCAACCTGTTAACAATAAATGACACAGAATTTTTCCATGCCACGGTTAATTGACAAGGTAAAATTTGGACACTACAGGTAAACAATAAGAGAAATCAGTAAGCATACATTTACAGAGAACGATCTCAACTTGCTAACAGTAAAAACATATATGCAGAGCTTTTACATGCCAAACTTAATTGAAGAAATATACTAACAACTAACAGGATTAAATACAAGAGAGGTTGATGTATAGACATATAAATAAAATGATCAACGCTATCAAGAAGCATGATTAAAATAGGACTGAAAAGTCAGAGGAATGATCGAAATCCTATACACTGGGGGCAGATTATCAAAATCCTTTGGGTCATTATAGATGCAACTTGCAAGGAAGGATATATTACCTAGTTCAACATCATAATGCAAAAACAATAATGCAAAGGCAGTCTCATTAACACAGATTAGTTAGTTGAGGTTGAACAGCAACAATAATATAACTTGCTTTAAGATCAGGATTCTTTAATCAAATCCGCGACAAAATTCATGCACAAATAAAATTAGAAAAGTACCCCCACAAAAAAGTCACCCCTAAAAAACAAGCTATTAATATGGCGCCATGAGGTCACAGATAACAAAGTTAGCCTTAACCAACCGATCTTGAAAGATAGCCTTAACCACCGTTGTGGGATTGAGACGGTGAACAATCATCCCGCTTTGAAAAGAGAGATTCACAGCGGTTGGTTACTTTGCGGACTGTCATGTATGTGGGCAATTCCCAAGTAGGGAGTCCCTTGGCAGAACCCCCCCCCCCCTCCCCTTTTCAAAACCTAGCTATTGAGGGCAATCTGCCAAAGCAGTTATAAATCCACAAAGTTAGACTAACCCATCCAACACAGAATTCAGACGGTAACATTGCAGATTGAAGCTATTATATTATATATAATTATGAGATCTGAAAGAAAAATGTAAAAATTTGCAACCCCTTATGTGTTCGAAATTAACGGAGGAAAATCCGGCTTATACGAAAAAATTAGAAGCTTTAATTTCATTACTTCAAAAGAATCGAACTTTGTAAAGATAGAACCTCAAAAAGGCTTCGCTACGACAAGAGCAAACTTGTAACCATGAGATCTGACAGAATAAAATTTTCCAACTACAAAAGACTCGAACTTTGAAATTTTCAACTCATACGTTTTGAATGAATAGGAAATTCAAAGTTTTTTCCCCTTAATTCTCGAATCTGAAACACAAAAATTCTCAGAATTGAATTACCAAAAAAAAAAAAAAAACAATTCAGAAGAGTTAAAAGCGCGAACCAAACCTGAATTTCCGGATCCTTATTCAACAGGACCACTGACTCATTTTGCCACTTCGACATGATTAAAGGAAGCAAAAAAAAAAAAAAAAACCCGATATCAGGAGAAATTTGTGTGTTATTTATTTATTTTGAGGTAGAGAAATGGTTTTGTGAGTGAGAAATTATAACGACATTCTTACGTGACATTCTTATGTAGCATATTTGTATTAAATGTTGAAAAAATAGTCATGTAATTATCACCTAATGAATGTGTGCCACAAGAGAATGTCACATAATAAAGTCTTTTTTTCATGTCCCTCTAGAATTACTCTAACAACGAAAGTCCCGACTTTTCAGACAGGGTTCACCCATGCTACAAGATCTAACCCCGAGTGGTGAGGTCAGTTGAGGTAAAATGCTACATTAATTGCGGGATATTGTCCGGAAAAATACCCGAGGCGATATGTCGCGAGATTTTGCGAAACAAACCAAAATCAAACACACGGAAACCCTCGAATTCAGACACAATCAGTCCCAAACCAGGGCCAAAACCCTCCTCTTCTCACCACATTTCCATGAAAAATTCTATTTGAATAAATGAGTTGACCAAAGAGATAACAAAATAGATATGTGAATTATGTAATAATCATTGATGAAAAAGTAATGTGATATGTTGAAAAATAAGATGATGCAATGTATTAGTTATTTAAGTTTTTGTATATTATTTTGTTCAAGTAGCACAACTCCATTTCCATTAGAGACAATGTATGGCGTCTAATGGATTATGTGACTCCAATGTGTCTAATGAGATCATATCACGTAATCCATTAGATACTATAAGATGGTGTCCAATAGACTCTATAGAAAAACCGTCCTCTCCTCTCGACTAAAAATTTCTCAACGGCAATCGACGTCCAGTGGAGTTTTTGCTGGAGGAGGCCGCTGAGAGAAACCCAAATCCTGCTGGAAGTTGCTAGCAACCCAATCCTCTCAAATAAAAGACAAAATCCGGCAAAGGGCAAGTAAGATCCGGTGGCTGGCGACCATAGAAGTGTCTTGCATCTTTCTTCTTTTTACTTCTAACATTCCTACTAAGCTTGAATTCTTATTACTTAAAATTTTGATGCTAAAAAATATCAGCAAATAGAGCAAACGAGAGGACTTGCTGCTTCCTCGAAAATTTTTTTTCTTAAAATTTTCAGCAACAACACGAGTTAGACGCCAAGATGCTCGCACGACCGCCGCTGGGTGGAGGGACGGAATCGCGAACGAAGGTGGTTGGGCATAGCGTGTAAAATTTCCCTAGATCCCTTTTGTTTTCAGATTACGGGAATGGATGGTATGGTGTATAAATTTCGTTTCAATTTGAGGGTATTTTAGACATTTCAGCGCTTTAATTAATATCTCGGACACGCGACATACTTGACATGTATCATTTTTCAAATGTATATTACTCATGTTCTTTGAACTGATAGATGAGAGATGACCATCCATTGTGGTAGTTTTTAAATGGCTCTATTTTCTGGAAAACATATTCGGCCACATAGCACGCCAGTATCTTAGTCGCGGTAGGTAGTTTTGTACACTTCATAAGGGGGATAGGTGATCAAAATATCTGATCATGGTCTAGCATATACAAATTTTCTAAAGAGATTCATCATGCTCCAATTTAGAAGAACTGCTAGCATAAATATGTTGGAGATATCTTAAATTTTCATTGAAATTGACAGTATCATATTCCATGATTGGAATTTGGAACGAATATTCAGACTATGATAAACCTGTTCAAGAGGTAATATTTGAAATTGTACCCTAATCACAACTCTCATTTGTTGAACTGATCATAGCTAGCATGTTTACCCTTTAATGGCACTGCTGATGTGACGGGTGGAGGGCTTGATCGGTGTGTGGAGTGTACTGGAAATTTCAATGCCAGCATTTGAATGTGTTCACGATGTATTTTCTTGAACTTTGTTTCTAATTTTAAAGTTTTGATACAGAATATTGTTATATATAAACATGGATACTGAGATATTATTGTGGCTTTAATATTGATAGAGGACTAAAGAAACTTGTATTGTAGGGATGTGTTGATGCTGTTATCGTGGGCTTGGCTAATAAAGTTATCGAGTTCAAAGCACATACAAACGAACTTTTTGAGTGAAGGACTCTAAAGGATACTATCAGTTGTAGAAATGTATATGAGAAATGTGAGTATTAAGATACTCGCATTTCGGGCTGAAGGTCTCGAGTTCGAATCACATATATTGGACTTGGAGAAGTGCATCACTCACCAAGCACCATTCGCTGAGATTGACAAGGCTTTTGGGTTAATGCAAAAAGAAGAAGGCCTTTGTTGTATCATCCACATGACATCATATGAGGCCATACATATGGTCCGATCTAATTAAAATGGTCTGCGTGGAAGGATAAAACAACATGAAGATTTATTGTCCAATCTTAGTAATATTGATGTTGCTATCTAACAAAATTGCACATATATGTTGTCAATGAAAGGTAGTAGATGTTAAACGAAATATGGTCGCCCACTCTATAGCTTCCTTTTCTTTTGCACACTCTTTCTTTCGATTGGATAGACCGTTTTCCTTATCTAGTTAAGCTCGGTGATTAACCGGAACATGCAATAAATTACACATTTCCCCTTTAAAATAATAATAATAATAATAAACTCTATGTTGCATCCACCCCATATCATAAAATAAACCGTATATATTCGTCCTTTTTTTTCTTTTTTTGGGTTTTTCCTTCTCATGTGACGTGATAGTGTACAAGGTCAGAGAAAGATGAATGAATTCGACAGGACCATCAAATATCCGGGATAGAAGAATGAAAACCACCAAAGCCTAAGAATTTTGGTGGGTGTTGTATTTGTTAACTCTTTCAAGGAGGGGTATGGTTAAAAATATCTCCAGATAAGACCATCAAATATACTTGGGATAGCAGAATGAAAACCACCAAAGCCCACAGAATTTTGGTGGGTGGTGTATTTGACAACTCCTTTAAGGAGGACTAACTAGAGTTAATACATCATAATCTCTAGCCATATGTCTAGTGGAATTATCCTATCAAAATAATATGATGTGAGTTGTTTGATAATCTCTTAACACATGTGCATTTGGTAGGATAATCTCGCTAAACGTACAACGGGAAATCGGGATTAGGGGTAAGGTTGGTTGGAATTAAAATATTTCAATTGAACTTTTAAATTTACATTAACAAGTCGAATCTGGAGAGTGTTTGTTATTATTATTGATTAATTAATATTAATGTATTAATATCTTTTGTTGTCCAATTCTAATTGAATATATAGAATATAGAATATAATTAAATCAAGATTCAGTAAGGACCAGGAGATTATTAATCAAGCCACTTGTGATTGTTTAACCTAAACTCAAAAATCCATTGGCACTTTTCTACTCAACAAGCCCGAATAATAAAAAACTAAAAGCAGGGAAAAGGCTAATTGAAAGCTGAATAAAATATTACAAATGGTTGGAATCAAATTTCTACTTTATTAACAATTGTAAAAAAACATTACAAATTGTTGGATTGTAATGAACTTTCCTCCAATACTCTTTCGGTATCTGATCTTTATGTCATTTTCTTAAACAGTTCTTAAATTAAACTTTGATAAATTATATAATTATCTTACATTTGGTGAAACAAACTTAAAGAAGTTCGTTTCTTATTGGTTGAACCATTAAAATTTCAATTTGTGATGTTATACTTGCAAGTTTTCAAGAATTAAAATCCGATTAGGAAGAGAGCCATAGATGAAAACAAGGGTAAATCACATTTAGTTCTCTAACTTTTATTGAGAACGTAGGAAGTAAGTCCTTGACCTATTGTTTCCGTAGCTCCAATTTTAACCTGCTAATTCTCTAGTATCACATATTCGCTTCACAAATATACAATTTCATTTTTAAATTTTAATATTTCATCAAGAACTCGATTTACTGCTGAATTTCGTTAAGAACAAAAATGTGACATTAGATATATTAAAGTAAAATAAATAGTGAAGTTATTTATAAGTAGGAAGGGTAAATGTACAACCGCTAGAATTAAAAAAAAAAAAAAAAAAAAACTGTACAACCACTAGAACATAAATATATGTTAAAAAAAAATTAAACATAAATAAAAATATTAGAATAATGGAGGTTGACCTAGTCGCAACAAGATCACCCCTTACTGAGTTATTTGACCCACGTTCGAGCCGCTATCCCACCCCTACAATTCCTGAAATGTTAAATAATATTTATGTTGTTATAGAGCGAGCTTGGCAAACTATAGTTTGAGATATACTTGCGTTAGTGTGTTAGTGTTACGAGAATATTATTACAGGTTCCCATATATAATGAAAAGGAAATCATCCAACAGAAACCGGATATTGGCATTCTTGTGCGGCAAGGCGGCATTTCCGATCAAGGATCCGTGGCTTGATTTGCAAGCATTTTTCCTATTACAAGTATTGTTACTTGTACAATAGGTTTCTGTGTAAAATTGATTCTTTCCATTTTTATTTTATAGATAGAAAATTCTAGTGTAACTGATTTCGTTGTCCACCCATTCTACATTTTCAATAGATAGAGGGCTTCTACAATAAATTTTCCCTGTGAAACAAACGACCAAAACCAGGCTTTGTAATAATAATAACTAATAAGAATCCAAGCAGCAGGAAGCCGGAAAAAGTTTTCTGTACTGCCTCCGGTATTCGTTTGATCAATAACCAGAACCTTCTTTAATTAATATATTAATATTAATTAATAATATTTTAGAAAATTATTATGTAATTTCATTTTCTCAGTGATCTGTCTTTTTTTTTTTTTTAAACACTTTCTGCATTCTATAAATACCTCCTTTGGTTGTTTTGTGGAGTCATACATCGATACTTCATCATATAAACAGGTTTAACAAAGTGATCAAGAAACAAAGTAAAGAAATGTCGAGCACTGCCGGTCAAGTCATTAAATGCAAAGGTACAAGATCGAGTTACAAAATAATTTTTTCGTAGAACTAAGAACATATGAGAGAGTTTTTGACTGATTGAAAATCTGAAAAGCTGGGCTAATCTTTTTTTCTATTTTTTTTAATTTCTTGTGGATGAAGCTGCGGTGGCCTGGGAACCCGGGAAGCCACTTGTGATTGAGGAAGTGGAGGTGGCACCGCCGCAGAAAATGGAGGTTCGTCTGAAGGTCCTTTTCACTTCCCTCTGCCACACTGATGTCTACTTCTGGGAAGCCAAGGTAATGTTAATGCTATTTCCTTCTTTATTCCTCTCATCATTAAGTGATTGCTTTCGAATATGTCCAGCATTGCAGAAATCTAAAATTTTTCTGTTGCACTATGTGGAGCACTGAAATGTCTTTTCCTTTGCTCTTTCAACTAGGAATTAATCTGTAACATTTTCTTGAATGTGTAGGCCCAAAATTCTGTTTTTCCCCGAATCCTTGGACATGAAGCTGCAGGGTTTGTGTTATTTTTGTTTAAAGTGTTAAAGATTCAGTCTTTTATTGGCTAGATAGATAAAGCACTAAAGATAAGTTTTTGTGGGATTTTAGGATTGTGGAGAGTGTTGGAGAGGGTGTAACAGAACTTGCACCGGGCGATCATGTTCTTCCGGTATTCACTGGGGAATGCAAAGAATGTGCAGACTGCAAATCAGAAGAAAGCAACATGTGCAGCCTCCTCAGGATCAACACTGATAGGGGAGTTATGATTAATGACGGCCAAACAAGATTCTCCATAAATGGCAAACCCGTTTACCATTTTGTTGGGACGTCTACCTTTAGCGAATACACTGTGGCTCATGTTGGTTGTGTTGCAAAGATCAACCCTCTCGCTCCTCTTGACAAAGTTTGTGTCCTCAGTTGTGGAATCTCAACAGGTAAAAAAATGGCAGTTGGTTAATGATCTTTAGATGGAACCTTTAGTTTCTTGTACACAATAGAGGTTTGAGGAAAAAGTTAATATTTGTTTGTTATTGCATTGTAGATTGGGAATCAGGCCTTAACCTGTGACATTTTGTTACCTGTTTGATAGGTCTTGGTGCCACATTGAATGTTGCGAAACCGACCAAGGGCTCGTCAGTGGCTATCTTTGGGCTGGGAGCAGTAGGTCTTGCTGTAAGTATATATCCTCTTGAGATGGAAATTTATAGATTTGTTTCCTGAATTATCTTGCCCATGATTGAAATTATTGTGATAATTAGGCTGCTGAAGGAGCAAGGTTGGCCGGTGCTTCGAGAATAATTGGTGTTGATCTCAACTCTGGTAGATTTGAAGAAGGTAACATCATCATCATCATCATCATCATCATCATCATTATATTTAAATTAATTGAACTGCATCCATTGAGACTGATAATCACTTAACATGTTCAACACGGTTTAGTTTAGCCGCTTGCTAATTTCTTGAGAACAAGGCTGACCTTTTTTGTTCTTTATCTATTTGCAGCAAAGAAATTTGGTGTGACTGAATTTGTGAACCCGAAAGATTATGATAAACCAGTTCAAGAGGTCCGTTGATGCCTATAAGTGGATATCATTCTCTTCCTTTGTTGAATCGCAATGTGTCTAACCTTGAAAGTTACTCTTTTATGCTTATCACATCTATGATTTTTCTGAAGTTCTTTTTTCGTTAAAAATTTGACATATTTTTTCAACTCTCTTCTCAAGTCTCCAGATTTATTCCTTTTCTTTTTTTTTTTTTTATTAACTGATCTTTTTTTCTGTTGGATTGGCCTACAGGTTATTGCTGAGATGACAGATGGAGGAGTGGATCGAAGTGTGGAGTGTACTGGAAACATCAACGCTATGATCTCGGCTTTTGAATGTGTTCATGATGTATGTTCTTGAACTTGTTTTTTAATTCCTTAATGTTGATCTAAAACCAACAATAGGATGCCTGGATTCTCTTTAAGATAAATAAATTGTAGTACCAATTAACATTTTGATTAATGCTAGAAAGCTTGAAACTTTGATATCAGGGATGGGGTGTTGCTGTTCTTGTGGGTGTGCCTCATAAAGATGCTGAGTTTAAAACACATCCAATGAACTTTTTGAACGAGAGGACTCTAAAGGGTACCTTCTTCGGAAACTATAAACCACGTTCAGATCTTCCATCAGTGGTTGAATTGTACATGAAAGAAGTAAGTTCTTCTGTATCCCCAACAGTACACATTGTGGGCGAAGAAATACATTTCTAAGTCTTGATTTTGTTTTCTGTCTCATTTCTGATTTACAGGAACTTGAATTGGAGAAGTTCATTACTCATGAAGTACCATTCACGGAGATTAACAAGGCTTTCGAGTTAATGTTGAGAGGGGAAGGCCTTCGTTGCATCATTCGAATGGCATGATAATATCGCGTAATCAAGCTGATAAATTCCTCGTACAAAAGCAAAAGTTGTCTATGATGTTCAAGTCGTCTAATTTCTTGAGTTTCGAATAGTCCAGTTCTCCTTTCCAGTCTTTTTTTAAACGAATGCTGTCTTATGAAACTTTTCCCAGATATTGTCTATCTTTAGTAAATCCTCTTTCTTTTAGTTTCATCTTCTGCGCCACAGTTCACATGATTGATTTCTACCCTGTATTTCACTCCGCGTAAATAATTGCCTTGTGGTGCTATTATTGTCATTTCCTTTTTAAGTTCTGATCCAATAATCCAACAAAGGCAAACTATATCCCTCACTTCTCAAACCCATCTAAATGTGGGCTTAATTTATAAAAGCTGAATATTGGCCCTATTGTCGACCTAAAATGTGATTTGCCCTTAAACCCTTGAGATATAATAGACAAAGCATATTTTACATTGCTCTGATAAAAGGTTTAATGACCATGACAACATACGTTTGGTTCGTTGGCTTCAATTTTTCACATTAACTATAACATTTTTTAATCGTCACAGTTTAACTGTAGTTTAATTTCAATCTCTTATTAACCGTTTAACTTCCGTTTTTGCTAGAGTAGCGTTTGGACGTTAGATTAAAACAGAATAAAATAAAATATTAAAATAATTCCTTTTGTGAGTGAGTTATATTCTTGCATGATAATCTCCTAATCATTAGCCTCCCCAGAAGAAGATAATGGTTTTGACTTTTGTATAATATCATGCAAAAGGTGGCATACTACTGGTGGGTGCTTTCTGGTGCCCTGGCTGCGAATGTACGCAAGTGGACCTCAAATCCACATTAATTAACTATATTTATATATAATATACGACCACCGAATCTTCTCTTCTTCTAAAACAACTGGCTTTAACGGCAGTTTTAACGCCGTTATCTTTTTGGCCCAATTGTTTTTCATTTTTGGAGTGCGTGAATGAGAAAAAATTGCAATCATTCATCTATATTCTATATGTTTGGCAACCATTTTTAATTGGAGTAAATTTTAAATAGATTTAAAATTTATATTTTGTATAAGTATCATTATATAATGATGTCATATAGAGATAATAATTAAAATAATATGAAAAGTTACACCACATTAAATATATGGTTTGATAGTGTTATGTCATGTAGAAAAAATTTAAAATTTAAATTGATTGATAAATGGTAGTGAGTTTTAAATAGTAAACAACCAAAGTGAACCGATAAGTTCGTCTTCATTCAGAGAATGTTCCTGGGAGTTTTCAATAGGAAGATTTTCAAAAGCCTTTAGTGTTTTGTAATAAAACATCCCATCATATGTGGCATATATAGATGCACGTCACACAGACTGAAAGGTTATGTTATATGACTTGTTTTAGATAAATGAGAGTTAGATTTATAAAAAATGTGTGGTGATAATATAAAAAAAAAATTATTGAGAAATGTGAAAATTTATCTTTTATAGAAATAACGTAATTGGTATTGATTTGATAAACTTTTTACTTTAGATAAAGTTCCAAAAAACTAGCGGTGTGAGTGTATAATAAAGATGGATAGAGATTATCTAAACATTGTGGAACATTGCATTCTCTCTCTTTCACGTTTATGTTATATTTTTTCCTTTTTTAAGTGTATTTATATACATGCTAGGACGTCGGTTATTAAGTGCGCGAATGACATACATTTTATTCTAATATATGAGGGTATGGTAGTTGTAAGCATTTATTCTTCTTAAACACTTCATTATTTGTTTTTTGTTTTTTCTTTGACCTTTTTTGTCTTTGATATTGAATAAATGAGTAATTTTTAAAACCTCTCGAAAGTTTTTGCCACTTCACATGGTGTGCAATTATACATGTCACATAATGGAAGAAGTTTTGTTACAAAACCTCATAAAGGTTTTTAAAAATTTTCCCTAAATAAATATTGCGCAAATGCCTAACAAATAGATATATGTCATTAGTTCAAAGTCTTAACTTTATTTTTTATATAATTTATTTTCTCTGTCTCTATCAAATCAGTCTCAAATCATTTTCCATATCAAACAAATATCCAAATATAACATGTCTTCATATGTTTGATTTGTATGAAGTGATATTTTACTTTCAACTTGATTAAACATTAAAAAATCTGAAATTATGAAGCCAAAGGGTCACATAGACTAATATGATTAATATTTGTAATTGTACACTTAAGATTAACAATTAAACTAACAGAAAGAGGTTATATAAATGTGTCAGTCTTGTGGTAGAAACAAAAGTTCAAGGATTAGTTATGCAATTTTCATCTAAACAATGCATTACGGAGCCGCTCTCTTACTCTGGTGGCACGTGACTCAATGCCACGCGTCCTACTTCATTAAATTTGCGAACACGCGCATGATGTATGCATGTAGAATTCTACATACACGATACATCATACATACACACACATATATATAAACAAGTATTTGTATATATCATATTATATTATAAATTAGTTATTTATAATAATAATATATTGATATTGACAGTTGATGTTTTCTGTTCTGATTAGGGTTTTCTTGTAGTCCAGCTATTGCGTGTCGCCATTCGAATCAAACTTCTCAATTTACCCTTATACCCTCCTCTATATATTTTGTAAAAATTAGAGTAAATTTCACAAAATGTCCTTGACCTTCGTAAAATGCAGCAATTTTGTCTCAAACTTTTTTTTTTCAACCTTTAGAATCTCTAACCTTTTAAAAATTCTCACAAAAGTCTTTCGCGATGAATCCATCTATTTTGACCATTAAAGGAAAAGAATGAAAATTTTACCTCTCATATTAAATTTAGAATAAAACAACAAAGTTCTTTTCTTTTCTTTTCTTTTTTTTTAATATACAAGGGGAAGAGAAATTCGAGGAGGGGTAGCTGTGGTTCTAACGTCGGACCCCCCGACCAGAGATGCAAACATCCTACCATTGTAGCACAATTCAGAAAAAAGAAATTTTAAATAAAGAAAAATAATAAAAAATCTTATCCCACCCCCTCAAGGCTCGCGGCATCCAACTCATAAATCAATTCTCACATATGATGAATGCTATATTACATGAAACATTACATAGGCATACTTAGGCATCCTTCATCATATTCTTCACAAGCCAAATCAAACTTTACAATCAGAAATTTGATTTTTTCACAGATTGTAGTAAAAGAAACGGACGGTGAAGGGGTGAGAACGATCAAAGATATCAATGTATGGAGCGAAGAAAGTGGGTCTCTCACCGTCGATGAATTTTTCCAAATAGGGTTGTGAGTCTAGTGGTGGAAAAGATAACAATATTTATTACTTTTTCTTTTATTAAAAAAATATTTTATTGTTTTTATTTTTTATTTAATGCGAGGAGTAAAGAAGTCATTTTATTTCCTAAAGGTCAAAATGGATTGATTACATCTATATTAGGTCAAAATGGATTGATTACGTCTATATAGACTTTCTGAGCGAATTTTTGAAATGCTAAAGATTGAAGAAAAAAATATTAGGAACAAAATTACAACATTTTATAAATTTTAGGGATCTTTTGTAAAATTTATCCTAAAAATATTTATTGACCCCGTATTCTTTCATTTTCAATAATACGAATGGGAGAAAAGTGAAATAAGAAGTTTTTCTATGAAGTCAAATAGACACAAAAGGTAAAATAAGAAAACCACATGTAATTTTTTGAAGACAATGTGCGCTCAATTATTCTAACAAAGTTTGATGGAGCTGTGATATTTGAATAAATTCACATACGAAGAATTAGACAAAATTGACACATGACGGTTAACAGAATCTTATTTTTCAACGTAGTACATCACATTTACATCTATAGTATTTAGTATATTTACATGTGTCATGTGTTTCATCACACTATTTGTTTAGCTTTTAGTCTAAATAGAATTATTCTTTTTGGTTTTGCAATTGAAAAGATATGATACAACATTATATTTACTTTTTACGCAGAGAACAATATATTCCATTAATTGCTTGCAGACCTTATCAACAAAACTTGACGACATGGAATATACATTCTAAGAGGTGGCACACCATTTTGCTGTTGTTTTGAGAACTTGCAAACCTTATCAAGAGCACCGTTTTAATTGAATTTGGAAATAAGCACAATGTATCTACAAATATATAGTGTTTTTTTGGCCTTTTTAAGCTAAAAGATTAAAAAGAGGTATATTTAAAAAAAAATTAATTTACTGAAAACACATTTAATTTAATAGAAGAAATGTGATTTAAATTGTATCGTAGTGATTAAATACTCATGTTATGAATATGAAGTTTTGGGTTCGAACTATACTTACACATCCCTTAATTTTCTTTATCTCCCCTATAATATCACCTTCTATCAAAAAAGAAAAAAAGAAATAATAAGGATTTTGAGACGATAAATATGGACTCGTTAGTTGAATTCAAAAGCTTAATAGCTTTATGAGACTTTTAGGATGTACCATAACGGCACCTCCCTTCTTATATAGGTATATAAATGCACGTTACGCATGCGTCTACATAAGAGGGGGTAACATTCTAAATGGATGTTTTCTAGTATAACAAATTGAGTTTTGAGTTCGAAATCCGATCTGTCAAAGGAGTTGACGGCTTTTGACTGAAGGGCTGTGTTAAAAGATTTTCATTCGTAAGCTGTGTGTCACGTTGATAGGAGCTTAATTATGAAAATTCATCAGCTAGACCCCTACAATCATGATGAATAGTGAGTTGGCAATAGGCATGCAGATGCAGCTGTAACAAACTGATTAAAGACTATAAAGCCCCCGCTGAGTACCTTTTCTGGATGGGCAGGGCATTTTTGTCATTTTAATGATATATTAATGCGGACATTATTCCATCATTGCAAATGATTTTCTGGAGGGTATTTTAACATCACCTGCTGAGGGATAGCATTTTCATGCTACCTCCTCGTTGGGAAGGTAAATGTTAGAGGTCACCCAACTTTGAATGAAGTTTTATTTTAGTCACTCAACTTTTTTGTTCTAAAATCATACAAAAATTTCAATTTTATTAGTCTTGAATATAATTTCATAAGGATTTTTCTTACATTGAAAGCACGGAGTGTCGAGATTACTACATGTGTACAATAAAGCACTGTCCTTTCTACTTGTAAAAATTGTGAGATTTCAATATATAAAATAATTCAATGTTAAAAGTTATAATTCATACTTCTTGTTAACCAGAGTTGCATGGTACAATATCTAACATGTAGGAAATAATATAAAACTACACAATTATAATAACACATTTCAAATTTCATTAAATCTCCACTACTTATTTCATCTCATTATTTTCACATTATAATTTGATTCCATAATGATAATCAAACATCTGCTAAATAGTAAATGTTTGGTGGGATAGAATCAGTTGAGATATTTAATATTTTAGTCTTCACATTTTCATTTTAGCATTAATTATAAGAGAGACATAAAAACAAATTTGTTCTTGCTAAGAGCATCTCCAATGCAAAGTCAAAATGGAATGTCTTTGGTGTATATGTGTCAAAAAATATTGACACTACATTCAAAAAATCCTCTAATGTAATAATGTCAACATTGTATTTTTGTCAAGTTATTATTAGGGATTTTGAAAAAAAAGAGAGAAATTTTTCGATTGAGATAAATTAATATTTGACATTCTCATAGAGAATGTTATGATTCTCCATGATAATGTCAAGCATTTAATGTGCCAAATAAGTACTTTTTTGTTAATTGTCAATTTATTTCATGATTATAACTATGCATTGGAGATGTTCCAAGCATCTTCCCATTATATTTTTCCTTTTGGTGCATTTTTGGGAAGAAAAACAAAAAATTAATGTGTTTTGACGGATCAACTAATCACAATAAGAATTATTTGAATTTCAATGTGGAGGAAAAAAGTTAAAGAGAAAAAACCATAATGAAGAAATGAGGGGGGAAAACCCACTCTCAAATAATGTGTAGGGAAAATTTGGGTGGAAAATATATGTGACAATATTTAATTAGTTGTTTTAGATTTTGTTGGCAAAAATGGCCCCATTTTTACCCAATTTATCCCCACAATAGGTTTTTTCAGCTTGTAAAAATACACTACTTAGTTTTGTTTGGAAAAAAACTCCCCAAGATTGAGAGTGCTCTAAATTGTTGAATTTACAAAAAATTTACCTATATAAGCACAAACACGAAATTTAAGGGTCATTTCAGGAAATAAAAATTGATGACGAACGGACATTTGCCATTACTCAAACTCTACCGTCACATCCTAATTATCTTTAGAACATCCTCATTAGTAATGTTAAAATTTAACTATCCATATAAGTAAAAAGTAAAGTATTTAGTGATTATTAAATGACACCTAAGTAAGTTAAATTTAACTATTAATTTATATCACATTGATTATTCTAATTAAGAGTGTTAAACTTAATTATCAATTTCATAGTGAAATGATGGGTAAATCCCGATTTAATTAAAATAAAAAGAAGAAAAAATACCACATAAGAGCATCCGCATTGGCAGTGTTAAAATTAACTATCCATATAAGTAAAAAATAGAGTTTTTAGTGATTGTTAAATGATACCTAAATAAGTTAAATTTAACTATTAGTTTATGCCACATTGATAATTCTAACTAATAGTATTAAATTTAATTATCAATTCAATAGTCAAAAGGTGAGTCAATCCCAATTTAATTAAAATAAAAAAGAAGAAATAATATTACATAAAGTGTTAAGTTTATTGTTAACTTTAACAATAAAACTAACAACTTGTTAAATTAAATACTTTTAGAGTATCCACATTGGTAGTGTTAAAATTAACTATCTACATAAGTAAAATATAGAGTTTTTAGTGATTGTTAAAGGAAATTTAAGTAAGTTAAATTTAACTATTAATTTGTACTACATTCGTGATTCTAACTGATAAGAGTGTTAAATTTAATTATCAATTTAATAGTCAAAGAGTGAGTCAATTCCAATTTAATTCAAATAAAAAAAGAAATAATACCATATAAAATGTTAAGTTTATTGTTAAATTTAATAACAAACTAACAACTTATTAAATTAAATGCTTTTAGCAACTACTTGAACAACATCAATGTAGGTTGTTTTTTGAGTTGTTAACTAATAACTCCACTAACAACCTACTTTAGCACTACCAATGTGGATGCTCTTTGCAACTACTTTAACATCACCAATATAAGTTGTTTTTTGAGTTGTTAACTAATAATTCTACTAACAACTTACTTTGACATTACCAATGTAGATGCTCTAAAGTGTTAAATTTAATGTTAACTTTAATAATAAAACTAACAACTTGTGAAATTAAGAGCTTGTTTGATGCTCTTTTTTGTCTAATTTATAATTTTACCTACCACTGATTTGACATTTGATTTGACAACTATTCAATTACAACCACATATTTCACACATTTTTACATTCCCAATACACATTCTATCTCTCTCATCTTTATAAATTCTACAAATAAATAGCAAATAAAGAGCTTCAAACAAGCTCTAAATACTTAGCAACAATTTTACACTACTAATGTAGGTTGTTTTTTGGGTTGTTTACTAACAACTCCACTAACAACTTACTTTAACATTACTAATGTGGATGCTTTTATGTCCTATACGTTGTCTTACCATATATTTATGTACATATACTGATACAAATATGTGTATCTATACATGTGTATACATACATGCATCTTAATAATTCTTACGTAGGTAACTTTGTATCCATATGCTGTTCAAATTAGACTATGATAGTTAGATGCTCGATTAGTTTTTGGGTAAGAGATTTGAGTTCGAATCAAACTCATCATTTCCTTAATTTTCCTCCCCTCTCCTATCTTTCCAGTGTATAATAAAAAAAAAGGAAAAACTATGCATGCATACATTTATACTGATGGAGAAAAGGTCAACGATGTAGTGCAAAACCAGACGTTGGCCTATCTAGATAGCTGGCATAGTTGAAAGTGAAGTATCAAATATACGGCTTCAAACAATCTTAAATTTTGCATGCAGTTCTGATTTTCGATCATAATAACAGCACAGAAAGCTCGCGAGCCGTAAGGTGGATTTTGGGCTTTGAGGTTGTTTAGAGGGTCAAAGTTACAATTTTCTATTTTTAACTCATATTTTTCATGTTTTCTTTTATTTATTTTGTAAATAGACTGTTGGCCCATCTAATTTCTCTACTTATTTCATGTCTGTCACTTGTAGGGTTTTTCCTTAATTGACTTCGAATAGAGAACAAGTTTATTTGAATTTGCAATCCAGTTTTTTTGTAAATTGTGTGAATCGTAGACTGTGGTCTATATCATGATATACAAACCTTAAATGGGTGGTGGTAGGATTTGAAATCAACTAGCATGGGTTTGTTGGTTTACAAGACCATTATCATGTGGTTGGGGACATTAAATGATTCTTAAATTTTGAAAGGAAATACTAACAAATTGTCTTATGATGATAGTAAAACAGCAACATAATAGAAAGTTGGGTAATTTAGACATAATGTCCATAACCTTTTAAGTATTAATAGATCACGTCTCTAACCTTTAGATCGGAAGAGCACACGTATGGGTCATCAATCCTTTAAGAAATTCTCGTCCAAGTCCCTAGCAACATAATCCGTCAATTTCCTCCTTTAAGTTAAGGGTATTTTTGGTAAAATACAAAAAAAAAAATTTTTTTGATTAAAAAAAAGAAAAATGGGGGAGTCCCCCATTTTGGCAGCCTTTTGGGTTGGGAGGTCTCCCCCGTGCTTGTTGCCGTTTGTTTGGCTGTCGAAAATGGCAGCTAAAAAAGGGGGAGTCTCTCCCATATACTGCCAGAACTGTCATTTTTGGCAGCCAAAAGGGAAATTCCCCATTCCCTCATTTTTTACTTTTTCCTTTTTATTTTTTTAATCAAAATATTTATTTATTTATTTTTTATTTTACCAAAAATACCACTAAGTTAACAGAGAAAATTGACGGATTCTGTTGCCAGGTATTTTGATGGGGATTTCTTAAAAGGTTAGAGGCCCACAGGAGGAAAAATAAAGGTTAGGGGCATGATCTATTAATACTTGAAATGTTGGGGACGTTAGATGTAAATTACCCTAAAAACTTAGAAGTGAAAACTTTCTTAGAGCATCTCTAAAAGTAATGTTATTTATCAGTCTACAGTCTAGTTGGCATTACTATATTGGATAATTAGAGGAGATTCATAAATACATGAGGGGCATTGATTTACTATTAAACAACCAATAATGAAATGACAACTAAACTGAATAAATATCATTATTCCATCTCCAATACATGTATTAAGAATTCTCATAATACGATTCCCCACTGGCAAATGGTTATTATGGCATCATATCTACATCCCATGTCTTAAAAAAATAACACTTATGGCATCATCTTTAGATCCCATATATATAAAAACTAAAATAAGTAACTCACCATCTATTGATTGGTGTTTCATAAAAGTACCATTCACTAATACTAGAACATGTTGATGATAGAAAATAAATATCTTTCGATATGAGATCGTGGAGACAACACGTTAAAACTAAAGCTTGAAAGTATGAATTTTTATGTATTCTCTCCTTATACATAACCAAACTTTTGGCCAACACTGCATTGGAATAATTGTGGGGAAACCAGAGGTAAGAACTGTGAAGCACGGAAACTCCTCAAAGACTAGTGTTTCGTGTCGGAAACGTTTCAGAAATTGAAACTCTCTAGAAACGTCTCAGAAACTCCATAGAAACTCTAATGAAACTTTTAGAAAACTCTTACTTATAAAATCTTAATTATATTTAACTAAAATTTAATTTATAATTAATTAAAATATTTATGAGTTTTAAGTAGAAAATACTTTAAATCAAACTTTATAGAAACTTATAAATTCGATTTGTGATATTATAATTGCAACTAAACCAAAGAAAAACTAAAGAATATTCTCCTCTCTTTGTTATTAATTTGTTTATTATGAGTTGTTTTAACTTTTAAGATAAATAGGATTTTATGTTAAAATTTTAATTAGATTGGGTTGAATTCATTATTTCAATTATTTAATTAATATTTAATAGTATTTTGAAGTTAAATACTAAATTTATAAAATTAAATTAATAATAATATTTGTATCACGTTTCTGCTGCGTTTCGTGTTCTGCATTTTCTAAAAATAACGTTTCCCCGTTTTGTGTCCAGTTTCCATTTCCATGCAACCTAGGGTAAGAAGTAGCATAGCTAGGGGTACAGTTGCTTGCTTAATTTGCACATTTTTTATCGACCTATTGTAGAAACTTTTAAACGTGAAATCCTTTTTTTTTAAATAATTAATATTGATGTTTTAGATTGCCGTGAAATTGTATTATGAGAATTCTCTACATTTTTCTCCTCGTACACTTGAAAAGAATCAAGAACACATTACAAGAGTATATTGTGTTCGATATATTGCTTATATAATAGTAATTCATATTTTCAAGTCGTGAAACAAATGGTTGTATTCTCAAATCACCACAAAGCTCACTGTGAACATTTTTAAATTTATGATAGCTCTAATTGGTACAAAAATAAAATATAATAATTATTGCTCGCGTTAGTCAAACACTCTCGCTCCGGTGTGTCTTGACGTAGAACACATGATAAAATGAATTGAGAAAGAATTTGACAAAAAAGAAATGGGTCGAAATTTGGAAATTTGGCATTTAGTGTCTGATCTTTGCTCATAATAATAACTTTTCAGAAGTGAAACGACGAGACGATCAAAGTACGTTGACATAAAATCTATGAGCCCATTGGTTTTCGGCCATGCGGAATTGTTTAGCCCCTCAAAATTGTGACTTTCTATCTTTCTATTTTTTTTTTACTTTTATTTATAATTTATTCTTTTAATGTTTTGACGGTAGGGTTTGTCTAGTGATATTTAAATATTGTTTGGGCTTTATTTTCGTTATGATTCATTAATACAAATTGTCAAATTTTTCCTTTTCGACTGGTGGATTTCAGTGTGACAATTTTCGCTAGACTTTCGAAGAACTGTAGAAGTGCATCATATACATATATACATGAATGCCATGCATGTAATAAAGGCATCTTTCCAATTCATAGAATTCATTTGACATACCTCTCAAAGTAATGCAAATTAAAACATATATACATACGCAAGCAGGGGCGTAAAAATGATGAATCAGTTGAAGGAGTTGTAAAATTTTTGTAAGAGAACCTGAAGACTAAATAACTAGTTTTGGATTTATTCTAACTCTACCATTAAAATGATTTTCCATTACCAAATAAACATCAAGATCAAGGAGTCGGTCGATTCCTTTTTTTTTTTTTTGGGAGGGGGAGGCAATGATATAGGAACTTATCCCAATATTTTAGAAATACAATTATGAAATGAAATACAAGTGAACAAGAGTTTGTGGGCACTAAATAGATAAATCCATTTAATTCATGCTGTTATTTTCAATTGTTGATGTTTAACGATATTTTTAAATTGAAAAACGCATGACAAATTTTGTTGTGAGTATATCGAAAAATATAAAACCTTTTTATGAAGTGTAAAAAACATAATAATAATATTTGATCCATAAATTATATCAGAAAAAGAGCAACTACAGAGTTTTCGCATAATTTTGGGAATACAAAACTTTAACCTACTATTTACTTGTAGTTTGAATTGCAGTGCAGTGAGTAAATGCTCAAATTTTGGATAAGAGGTTTCAAGTTCGAATAACATCTATCTCTCTCCTAATTTCCCCCCTCCCTTACTCCCTTGTATCTCAAAAAAAAAACTACCACTCACGTGTTCTTAAATATTTGATATATAATTTCTTCCCTTAGTAATTTGGAAAGAAAAAGATGAATCTCAACTTTTCAAATCAGACACCTCTTGACTAATACAATCGAGGGCATATTCTATCATTATGTATTAACAAACAACAATATAAAAAGAGTTCTGCTACTTCAAGAAAAAGCCACACAAAAAGTTTAACAAACTGACATATAGTTAAAGTCCTATTTTCCCGTATAAATCACTTTTAAATTTAGTGTAATCACATGAGTTATATGTATGTCTTTTTTGTCAAACTTTTTGTCCTATTTTTTTTTGGTTTAAATAGAATTATTCATTCATATAAATATTTTTTTTATTTAAATAGAGTTATTATTTTATTCATATAAAAAATCTTGGCAGGTAAACACTTCCATTTCTACAGCAGAGAAGATCTTACTTAAATGCATATTTCCATATTACAATGTATACATACGTAGATATACATGATGTATATACATACATCATAAGGAAATATATGCATATACATAGAAGAAGAGATTTGACTATTGAGAGAGAGAATGAAATGAGAAGGAGAATATTCAATCCGATCCAATGCATTTTTGACGTCCACAATAAAATCCCACACACACACACACACACACACACACACTCTCTCTCTCTCTCTCTCTCTCTCCTCTCCTCTCCTCTCCTCTCCGACCGTGGTTTCTCTCTCTAAAAAGTAAAGCCCAGCTCAATAAACTGTGTTCTTCTCTCGGGATTTAATCAAGATTTTGAGGAGAAGATAACTTGACACTTGACAGTACAAAATAACATCTTTACTTATATTTTTTTGATTTGGGTGTTTCTCCTAGAAATTAGTTAAATTGTTGCTAAAGAAGAGCAATAGCAAATGGGAATGTGTATTAACTTCACTTGAAACGATTTCAACAAACCCACCTTCAAAATCCTGCTCTGGTAAGGCTACTTTTCATTTTCTTGATTTCATTTTCCAAAATTAATTTGTTTTGGTTCTTTAGTTTTATGTGTAGATTTTTGTTTGTATCCACATATTTGTACGTATGTCTACACGCTATATACGTATATAACCAAGTAAATTTGAAGTCTGGTGCCGTAGGGAATTTTGCTGCATTGGAGTTTTAATCAAGTGGTATTCAAGATTTAGGGTTTGATCAAGTTTTCTTTTTTAATTGATTATTTATTTGATGTTACCGAACTTCCCTTCTCTTTTTGTTTTTCATAATGGTAAATAGTCGGTTGTTGATGGTCAATTTTTAGCACTTTCTTGTTAAGAAAAAATTCAAACTTTGGAGCATGGACATATCTTAATTTTTTCTTTTTTCTTTGTTTGTAACATGCTTACTCAAAATTTTATATTTAAGAACCACCTACCCCCCAACCCGGGTTTGTTTACTTCTTTTGGAGGTCAAGTTTGCGTAATTCAATTTCTCCTTGTAACCGGAAGTCTGACATAAACAGGACCGTTCTATGCAAGATTGTTGAGAAGGATGGCTAAAGATTATGACTTGAGAAGAAATAATGAACTTTAGGATGATTTTGGAATATTTTAATCTTCATCTTGAACTTTTCGTGAAGTGCGGTATAAACAGTTGAAAACTTTCAATATTGGCTGACTTGCAAGTGTGTGTTGGTGGATAAATTGTATGCTGTCCTCGGCATTTTGTCATTTTAGTGTAATTTTTAAATCCTTTCTTATGTACTTGAAGGTGCAGTGTTAAGATTAATGTTTCCGTAGGAAGTGTAGTGGACTTAGCATTTGGTGATTAGAGTGTGGTTTTCGGCAAAAGATGGTGCCTCAAGGGCCTCCCAATCCACTCAGTGGATCCCAGCCCATCCCACCATCACTGTTTAGATCAAATTCTAGTTTGTTGGGAGGTCAAGGGGGCAGTATCTCTTCACAGAATTCGTTTCATCCTCTGGTATCACCACAGAACCAATTTAACATGAACATGATGGGAAATGGCATGGGAAATGGTCCCAATGTTTCATCTCTGCTCCATCAGTCATTTGGTAATGGGGGTCCAAGTTCTGGGCTATCTGTTCCCGTGGGTGCCCAGAGGGGGCTTATCGATGGTGGCGCCGAGTCCGATCCGCTCGCAAGCGTTGGTAATGGGATGGGATTTAGTCAGTCATCATCATCTTGTATGTCTGCATCTATTACAATGAATCCAAACTCGTGCGGTCAAGTTCAAGGCCAACAACAATTGCCAAGCACTTCTGGCAATCAGGTGTTGATGGACCAACAACTTGATCCTCAAAATTTTCAGCGTAACCAACCGCAATTTTCTGTTCCGGGCAACCCCCAACAGAAACAACAGCAGCAACAACAGCAATTTCAAACAATGCGAGCTGGGATAGGAGGTGTTGGACCAATTAAGCTGGAGCAACAAGTCACGAATGATCAAACACCACGGCAGTTGCAAGCTTTGCGAAATCTCAACTCTGTCAAATTGGAACCGCAACAATTATCAAGTATGAGAAACCTTGCTGCCGTAAAAGTGGAACCACAACATTCAGAGACATCTTTGTTTTTACAGCAGCAGCAACAGCAGCAGCAGCAGCTCCTTCTCTCAAGACAGTCAACTCAGGCAGCTGCAGCTGCACAAATTTTGCAACAACAGAGAATTATGCAAATCCAACATCAGCAACAACAACAACAACTCTTGAAGGCTATACCTCAACAAAGATCTCCAATGCAAGCACAGTTACAACTCCAGAATATGCCTATTAGATCTCCTGTTAAACCAATATATGAGCCTGGGATGTGTGCCCGAAGGCTGACACATTATATGTATCAGCAACAACACAGACCTGAAGTAAGATGATTTTAAGAGAAATTCCTGGTCAAAATAAAAGAAGTTAGGAAAGAGTCTTTTGTTTGACATTTTGGTTTCCCTATGAATGACGGTTCTGCTGGCTTATTTTGTAGGATAATAGTATTGAGTTCTGGAGAAAATTTGTTGCGGAATATTTTGCACCTAATGCCAAGAAAAAGTGGTGTGTTTCTATGTACGGAAGCTGCCGCCAAACGACTGGAGTTTCCCCTCAGGTTTGTTGGGTGGTAGACAGTTTTTAACTTATCCGAGTCCCGTTCCGGAGTCGCCGGGTGTCTCAGTTATGGAGGCACCTGGCCTACATGGTGCATCCTCTACCACCCATTTTGGTCACATGGCATAGATCCACATGTGGGTCCATTTTTTGCACAAGAACCCATGTGTGGGTTGTGTAAAAAGGCGGGTGTTTTCACCAGGAGGCTCTTGATCATTTTTCGAAGTAGAAGCATCTTCTTCGCTAAATGATATCCACCTTTGAAACCCATTTTCTATATTTCTTATGGCTCGCTTTCCTTAGTGTGTGGTTATGGGATCTCATTCTGATATTATACATGTGTGTGCAGGCTGTTTGGCACTGTGAAATATGCAACCGTAAACCTGGTCGAGGATTTGGTATATTTCCCTCTGAATTTTGAGTTGGTTTCTTTAATGGTTTTTCTGCCAACTGTTTATACAGTGGTCAATTTTGTTACTTTCTGTTACTGAGGTCATTATGGATAGGCATGCCTTACCTTGGTGTTCTTTCTAGAGGTGGTGCATAGATCAACAGGACAAAAAATTTGAAAAGAAGAATTAAGATGGATAAATGAATACAGAAACGTCTAATGTTTGCTAATATTTTCTGTCAGAGGCAACTTTCGAGGTCCTTCCCAGACTGTTCAAAATAAAATATGAAAGTGGTACGTTGGAAGAATTGCTCTATATTGACATGCCCCGGGAGTATCAAAATTCATCTGGACAGATTGTTCTGGATTATGCAAAAGCCATTCAGGAGAGTGTCTTTGAGCAACTTCGTGTTGTTCGTGATGGACAACTTCGAATAGTATTCTCTCCAGATCTGAAGGTTGCGCTATGAAAAAAATGGTTTTAGTTTAATCTGTTTAGAGTCATGGAGCTGCTATTTACTTAATACTCCACCCTTCAATACCTTTTCAGATATGCTCCTGGGAGTTTTGTGCTCGGCGTCATGAAGAGCTCATTCCTAGAAGATTGCTGATACCGCAGGTCTGTTTTCAGAACTGAACTTAATGGCTTTCTTTTTTCCATTATGCTCTTTTACATTATTGTTTTAGAGATTTATTTCTTTGTTTTACTTGTGGTTTAATGAGATTAACACCCTGAGATTATAATAGTTATTACATTTCACTTTCACTGCATATTTTTCTCTTCCAGCTTCTTTCTTGCTTAATAAAGTTTTTCTTCATTTGTCAATTTCTTAACCTGGACAAACATTAAAGAAAACTGTAAGCAGGCCATTTGAACTGTACGATACTGAGTGCCTTCTTAATTCTTGAACTTCCTCTCTTGCTCGAAGACTAAGGAGCGAAATTTATGTTCCAAGTTCATTATATTAATGGAGTTGGAATCTTTTTCTAGGGCCCAAGACTACCATTTCCATTTGTTGCATCATTTTTTTTTTTTAATGAAGTCTTTCAATGTCTGTCGACATGTTTGGAAAATTTCAGTTTTTAAGTCGTATGTGCTTTCAGTTTTCAGCTTAATTATTTTGGTTATTTTCACTTGAAGCAGCAAGACTATGTTTCTGGGGCTTGCTAGTACTTCTTTAATACTACTGGTAAACATGTCTCGCTTGATTGTACCTTGCAGGTTAGCCAACTTGGGGCTGCTGCCCAGAAATACCAGGCTGCTACTCAGAATGCGTCACCCAATGGCTCTTCTGAGCTACAAAATAACTACAACATGTGAGTCCTAGTTTCTTGAATTATGTTGTTAAAGGCATGTGGAGCTTGATATATGTGATTATGACAAATATATACTCGAATTTTTAAAAATGAGGCTTATTGCTCGGCTAGTTATTCAGAGCCAGCAATAAGCTGTCGGATTTCGTCCCGCAACTAGAAGAAGATGGCTTCGGGGGTCACTGTGGTGTGGCTGAATGTAGAGCAGTCCGCCCTTACAGTCTTTGATCTGTAGATTATTTAGAACAAGTCCATGCTTTGCTCTGTTAAGAAAGAATAATTGTCTTTTGCATGTAACCTTCCTTCTTCCCGACATGCATGAAGACCGAAGAGGTTGAGTTTACGGTGCTGATACATTAGGTAACATTGTGTAGTCATATACATCGTACATGCTTCTATGGTATGACTTCAAGGAGATGTGGAAAGTTGATGAAGTTCGCCCATTTGCTTCCATAGGGAGTATGGGCATTCATTTTCTCTTGTTCTGCATCTGCGGATGCAACTTTCTTAACTCATAATTCTTCTGTTTTGAATTGATTTTGGAAAATGTCCAATTTTCCTTTGTGGTTAAGGGTTATCCTGGTTGTGCAATCTGGCTCCAGTAACAGTTTCTGAGACATTTAATCTGCCAAGTCTTTTTGATTTTGTGTAGTTTTAACTTTCGAGCTTTGTTCTTTGCTAATTTTCACCCAAAAAAAAAAATAGTTTCTTGTTTGAGAAAAAGCTGCACAAGTGGCCCACTCGAGAATGACGCCTCACAGTACCAGCAAAGAAATTGGCATTTGCCGACTTTACCCTCAAACTGGTGGCTGGCCCCTTTAAAAATCTGCCGACTTTGACTATTACAAGGAGTTGGGAAAAGTCAACCTGAGTGATGGGAAGAAAATGGTAAAGTTTGAACAGGCTTATTCATGCAGTTGGTGCATTAAATGCACACTGGCCCAACAGTCACTCAGCCAACCGGTGAAAATATGAAGCAAAAGCTGGACGCAGAACAAGGGCTTAATCCATTATGCAACTTTTAGTGACTAAATTGCCACATTAAGGGCTTCAACATCATTTCTTCTTTCATTCTTATATATATCAATGACTGAATATCACTAAATTAGTGACTTCTGCAATGCTATTGCTTGGGCCATTATAATTAACCGAAGATGAGAAAAGTAATAGAGGACTCTGATGTGGTTCCATAATTGGTACGTGAATGTTTGAATGTAACAGAAGTAAGCTTGTAATGCTTTAATCATGCAACGTTTTGACGTTGTACTAATTCCCTAGTTTCTTTGAGAAATCCAGTAGAGTGTTCCATTGTGTGTGTGTGTGTGAGAGAGAGAGAGAGAGAGAGAGAGCATGCGTTTACTTGCATTTATTTTTCCATTTTTCTTCACAAGAGATTAAAGATGGGAGCAGATAGGTAAATATTTATTTTGGCGCTAATTAATAATGCCAAATTAGTTTCTGTTAGAACTTTTTCTAGTTGATGTATTTATAGGTATTTAAGTATAAATTAACTACCTTATTTTTGTTTTCGGTGGTGACGTCCTGGATATAAATTCTAAAAAATTCAACTATTTTCACCACTGAATTTGCTGCATGCGCTTTATTCTTTTGCTAGGAAACTTGAGCAAGGTCTAAAAGAACTGTGTCTAAGAGAATGTAATTGAACAGAACACATTTTGAACACATTTTTGAAGTACATTGAATGTGAATGTGGCACGGAATTAGGATCAACTAGTTTTCCCCTGGTACATATTTATGAGATGTTTCATTACTGTTATCTTTCTATTACCCAGGTTTGTTGCTTCAGCTCGTCAGTTGGCCAAGTCTTTGGAAGTCCCATTGGTAAATGATTTGGGATATACAAAGAGATATGTCCGGTGCCTACAGGTGCTTTTTGCATTCCTGATTTCAGTATCTAAAGTCTCTGGGTGAAATCTACTATACATAGCTTAAATACAGAAATTGCATGGATATACAGCTTACACTCTTAGCGACTTCTGTGTATCTTTGTTGAGGACCAAGGATTTGGCAATCTGGGATGTCATTGTATTAAATTCATTCATTCATTGTCATGTTCTATGCCTGATTTGTAACTATAATGTTTCGCCTGAAACTCGCTGGTCAGACTAAAATCCTGGAGATGAAAAATACCAAAATATGAATATGACTTTGATAACTTTAGGGAAGTCCAGAAATACCATCTTTGTAAAGCAAAAGCATATATGCATTATGAATGTGGAACATTTAATATAATGACGCTAATGATGTGTTTTACTGGTTAGAGCTAGCTATCTATACTTTTCTCATCATTTATTTGCAACTGCTTCTACGTGATTGTCCTTCTGATTTTCTGTCTTTAACCTAATTAAAAAGCATGTTTCTTGTTAAACATGTCAGATATCAGAAGTGGTGAATGGCATGAAAGATTTAATTGACTATAGCCGGGAAACTGGTGCTGGTCCTATGGGTAAGCATAAAATTCCTCTCGAATATTTCTGCGTGTTTATTTCATGCCACTGATGGCCGATGTATTAGAAACATTATAAGATGAATCATATATTGCTTGGATGAGAATGTGGCTGACGATGTACTCTTAAAGGAAAGCAATCATGTTGTCCAGAAATGTTACTGTTATCCTCTGTAGCAAGTTAAGAGATTGTTACTTAAGATAGTTTGAAAAACACTATTTGTGGAACACTACAGTACTTGAAATAAGCAAATTTGAAATGAGAAAGTGTGATCTTAAAATAGATTCTCTCTCCAACAATGAAGCAGGTACTTTGATAAAGCAAATGGAAAACAAAAGGATTTAAATCATAATGAGGTGTTGTCCAATTTTGAAAAATTTAACAGTAATTGAAAGAATAAAAATTGTTGAAAATATGTCCTCTTAATTGGCTATTTTATCTAAAAAAATCCTAAAAATGTTAAAATTGGCATAACCGAAAGGTAAGGAGGATTAGTTCCTGGGCATAGTTTTGAGAACTGGCCTGGCCAGGGCTCGGGTCAAGTAAAAGATCATGACATGTTCTAGTTAATAGTTCATTTCTTCTATGAATTTTATTGATATCACTGATATATTTTATTGTACATACTGAATGTTTTAAAATGCTTATTATTTCACATGCTAAAAGTTGTATTTAGTCAGTCAAAATAATAAAGTTGCTTATAATGAATTCTTTTGTAAATCATATTAATGAATTCTTTTGTAAATCATATTAATGAAGAATGGAATTATGGAACTATACTGGGTATACTCAATTGAATATTAAAGTCAGATATTATGAGCTTTTCTGAATGAATTATGCTACATTAACACCTCACTTCAAACCTTTTAAAACTTTTTCCTAAAATTCCCTTTACCCTTATTTACCCTTGTATTTTTGAGGTTTTATTTCTGTGAAGGGCATATATGTAATCTTATATCTCAGATTTGATGTGGGATGTGGTGTGGGAGGGGAATCTAGCATAATTCTTTCTGAATTATGTTAATCAAGAAAAGAATTGTGGTTATATTATACATAACTAAAGTTAAGATACTGCACAAATACTTATTTGGTGGAGTGGAAAATGCTCTAACATTCAACATGGAGGTTCCGTGGTCGAAACTGGTTTTGATGGGTTATGTTGGAGTCTGTAGCTATCCAATCCAATCAGGGACCTGAACTGATGACATTTTGGATTACCTGGCTGCTCTGAGTGTAGAAGCAGTTAGTGAATTTATTTGTCTCTGGCAGTGTGTAGATTTCTATTTTCCCATTTTAGCACGTGCATTTTATTCCGTTAAGTGCTGACTAAGTTCGTGTACTTGGGTTTGCATGGCGGAGGCAACATACTTTCTGGCATCTAGAACTTTTCTTTTTTAGCTATCTCTTTTCATTTTATGTTCTTTAACAACAAATTTTCTGAATCTTTTTCTGTATATTCATTTTATCCTTAATTTTGGAGTCATAACAGACTCTAATTACTAACCATGTTGCTGCAGTCAATATTTGGTATCCTTGTGTCAATGCAAGATAACCTCTCGTGATGCATTTATGTCTCTTTCCTATTTATGAGATTTTGAAATTAAATTCTTCTCAATATCATAGCTGTCCAAAGTTAACAATTCTGTTTGGAATATTTTTGAATGGGTTTCTTGTAGGTCTGCACTATTTATTTGAACAACCAATGTGTAAAGTCTGAATCTTCTTTTACATTTCCTCTTGCTTAGAGTATCAGTCTATTTGTCTCACACTATAAAAAATGAGAAAAATCTTGTTACATGGTTAATTTTTCTTCGCAGAGAGCTTGGCTAAATTTCCTCGGCCAACAAATCCTTCACCGGGTTTTCAAGGTCAGCCTCAACAGTCGGAGACTCAGTTAAAGGAGGAGCAGCAGCATCAGCAGCAAGCAATGGGTCAGAACTCAAACAATGATGGTATGCAACTTGCTTCTACTGATGGCTTGGCGAATGTCAACAATACAATGAGCTCAGGGCCTGCAACTTCCTCTTCTAATACCATAGCTGGACTTCTTCACCAGACTTCCACGAATTCTAGACAGCAAAATCCACTGTCTGGTGCAAATGGTACCTATGGTGGTAATAATATTCAGATGCCGTCCCCAGGTTCTTCGAGTGCCACGCCACAGCCTCAACCTCCTAGTTTCCAGTCGCCCACATCGTCCTCATCTAATAATCCACAACAAATGTCACATGGCAGCTTGTCTGGAGCGCAGATGAACTCAAATTCACCAAATATCTCAATGCAGCAGCCAGGAGTTTCAGGTGATCCGGATGCTAATGATTCGCACAGCTCTGTTCAGAAAATTTTACATGAAATGATGATGTCCTCTTCCCAGATTGGTGGGGGTAGTATGATGGGCATGGGGACTATGGGTAATAATGATCCTAGGAATGCCAATGGAATGTTATCGAGCAACAATACTGGTGGTCTCTTAAGAAATGGAGTGGCAAATGGTGATCCAGGTTTTGGTGGCGCTGGTTTTGGAATCTCGGGCAATGGACTTGGCCATTCAACGATGGTGAATGGAACTCGACCACCAACGGGTAATAATGCTATGACTATGAATGGAAGAGTGGGTATGACAATGGCCCGGCAGGCAAGCATGAATCAGCCCCAACATGACTTGGGTAACCAATTACTTGGTCTTGGGGGAGTTAATGGCTTTAATGACCTCCAATTTGATTGGAAATCATCTCCCTGATTGTGTTCCAATTTAATTAAGGAAATAAACGATTTTCACTTTGGGTCCAGGAGGATGAAAGTTGGTAACATGAGAAGGGTGGTGAATGCTTTCATGGCTCACTACCCTGCTGTACTGATTTCAGAGAAGGAAAACATATAGTGTGCTACATGATTGAAATGTTGCATCGTCTCGTCTAACATGAATTTGCTTGGTCTGCTTATCCACTAACTCATTAGAGGAGGGGCGTCTGCAGTGATCTAATTGGGATCAAACCCAAATGCCTGATACCGGCTTTCTTGTTTGCCTGTCTTCAAGGTATCTGTATACTACTCTTCCTCTGGCTCCTCGACTCCCTCCCTGACTTTCCCTATCTGTGAGTGTATATATAGTTTGGATTTGAGTAGAAAAAGTTTGTTGGATTTTCTTGAGTTGCTCAGGATTGATGTAAGCTTGTTGGATTCCTATGATCATCATATGACTTTTCTATTTGGTTAGCTGAGAAAAAGAAGTCCTTTCTTTCTAGGTGGTTTTGTGCTGGATTTTCTGCATTCTGTCATTGTAGCTGACAAAACTTCATCCAACTGATAAATCTAAAAAACAGCAAAGAGAACATGTTATAAAGAGAATATTCTTAAAGCGGCAAAGGAAATAACCTTAAAACGGCGATGGTTAAGTCATAAAAAGAAATATCTTCTTTTTACCGTTTGTCTAAAAAATTCCAATTGTTTCACGTCAAATATGTCCGATATATTTACTTTAGGGATGGAAGTCGGAATGGTCGATCATCGAGTATTTATAAAGGATAATTGTCCCAAAGTCACTAAATTCTCAGTCTGATTGTAATTGGATCACTAAATTTTAATTGTCAGCAATTAGATCACTGAACTTTAGTTAAACGACAACTAGGTCACTATACTTTGATTACCATTGATTTGATCACTAAAATTTAATTTAATTACAATTATGTCACTCAATATATAAGATGTCATATTATTTAAGAGAAACTAATGACATATTGTATATTGGCATGATAGTTAGTTGAGGATTATACAAATTTATAATGTCGAGACAAATTTTGAATGTTAAGATATATGTTTAATATCAAATTATTCTTCCATTTTTCATCTCTAATAAGATGTGTCATTTGGCATGTTAAGTTTCTCACTTTATCGTACTTTTAATTCAGTGTTGAAGTAACAATCTTGTGTTAAGGGAGTGACTTTGTAGCTACGATACGCAGATGCGGCTCGCCGGATGCTGGCGCTGCATAATCAAACGTGGCCATGGGAGAAGAAGCAGTAGCAGAGAACAAGAAGAAGAAGATGACGAGGTTACAATACCTGCGGTGGCTGCAGCTCATATGCTGGTGGAACCCTAATTGGCTGCTAATGAAGAAGACGACAATGATGGTTTATATTAAGTTGGGCTGACCCTAATTTGAGACTTTAATTGTGCTGGACTTAAAGCAAAAGGTTCATTATTTACAACAAGAAACAATCCAGATCTTTATTTAAGACAATTACTTAATACTATAATTATTAGGAGAAATTACCCGAAACACTGTGCACATGGAGTGTTCCCTATTTTTTGTGTGTTGTTTTTTTCCCTAAAAATACCGTGTTTTATTTTTATGTTATTTTTACTCCCCCACACCCCACTCCTGTCGGCTTGGACCGACTTTTGGCGGTATTTTTTTTGTATTTTGTTTTTCCTTTTTTTTACTCATTTTCCTTTTCCCTCATTCTTTTTAAATTTTTTCTTTTTTCGGCGATGTTGGAATCTTCTTCTTTTTTTTTTCATTTTTTTGCTTTTTTATTTATTTTCCATTCTTTTTCCTGTAAATATTTTTTTTGATAAAGTTTGCTACATGATAAACAATATTTTTTCGTTCAAATGTTTATTACATGGGTAACAAGTTATGTAATTTCTATAATAAGCTATGGTATTTGTGTAATAATATATGTTTTGTCTAATAGTCTATGTTATTAAATAATCTATATTATTATGTAACAAACTAATGTAGAACACATGACATAATGGATTGAGGGAGAATTGAATTGAAGATTGGTTGAAATTTGGGGTTTTTGGCGTTCGTTGGCGAATTTAGTGTCTAATACCTTCCCGAAAGTGGAACGACAAGGCGATCGAGACTTATAACCTTAGCGTTGATGAACATCATCAGTTTTTGGCAATCCGAGGTCATTTAGTCCATCAAATTTACGATTTTCTATTTTTCTGTTTTTTCTGAATTTTCTTGTAATTTATTTTTTTATGTTTTTTTACCATAGGGCTTGTTTACAACTATTTAAGTACCATTAATGCTTGTTTTAATGATTTGTTGGTCAATAACCATCTATGTTATCTGCATAACAAACTATGTTATTTGTCCAACATGTCATGTTACGTGGATAAGATGCTATGTTATTTGTATAACAAGTTATAACAAGTTATAACAAGTTATGTTATGTGAGAAACAAGCTATGTTATTTATGTAGCAAGCTACGTTATTTTCTTAACAAGTCTTGTTATTTGTATAACAAGATATGTTATGTGCGTAACAACATGTGTTAGCAAGCTACGTTATTTGCTTAACAAGTCTTGTTATTTGTGTAACAAGATATGTTATGTACATAACAATATATGTTATTAAACAATTTGTGTTAGGAAGATTTCCACAAGTAGCGAAAAGTAACTATGTATTGATGAAAACGTCAAAAAAAAATTTATATGTCCGTATATAGTAATAGTCAACTATTAAAGTGACATATATACCTCTGATTTCCTTGGTTTCCATTTAACGAAAGCGGCTTATATGCATCAATCCGATTAAACATGTCATGGATGCTTAGAAAAGCGCGAACATTTCAAGATAAGCTTCCAAACTTAGATTAGAAATGTGGCTGAGAAATTCAACTACACTTGTAAAGAAAACACTCAGCCTTGAAGGGAGAAAATTGTAAACACCCTTGTTCCCTATGTTTTGGCAGAAAACATATTCGAAAACTAGATTGAGGAAGATGATACGTCACATACACAGGAAAGATGTACATTGAATGCTCGTCAGAATGGACTTGGGGGTATTCTCGGGTGTCTGTATAAAATCAGGGGTAATCTCGTTCATTCATATATCAATTGTTGCTATAGTACAAGGGGTGCATGTGATACGTCGACAGTGGCTGCACGCGGGCAAGGCCAAGATGCACAATTGTACAGGAGACTGCATCGAGGGAGACACGCGGGCATGGCTGAGGCAAAAATAGGCGCAATGTATCTGCACAGTCGAAAGGCAAGACTGCGAGTACGGGAAGCTTGGAAGGTTGCGGAACGTTCTGGAAGTTTGAAGGGCGTGCTAGAGAGCGACGTTTCGGAAAGTTCTAGAGTCTTGCGTTGTTCGCTGTCTCTCTAGAGTCTTACAGAACGTGTGCAAATAGGTCAGAATTCTAGAGAGTTCCAGGGCTGACCGGAAAAAGCCTAAACGCTTTGGAACATTCTGGAATGGTACGTCCTAGAATACAGCAGAACGTTCTAGATCAGTCTCTAGAAACGTTCGGTCCAGCCTACCAGTTTCCAGCACTTACGTTTCCGAAACATTTTACCATATTCTGGGATGTGCGTTCTGGCTTTCTCCGATCAGCCCTGGAACTCTCTAGAATCTGGACTAGTTTTCACGTTCTGCAAGACTCTAGAGACTTCCAACAATGCACGACCCCAGAATTTCACAGAACGTACTCCCTGTGCGTACTAGAAGTTTTAAAGACGTGCTCTGGAGGTTTAAGGATGTGCTAGAGGGAGTACGTTCAGGAAAGTTCCAGGGTCGTGCGTAATTGGTAGTCTCTAGATTCTTACGAAATATGTGTAAATAGGTCAGAATTCTAGAGAGCTCCGGGACTGACCGAAGGAAGCCAGAACGCTGTGGAACATCCTGGAATGAAACGTTCTAGAGACGTACGTGCTAAAAGCTGGTAGGCCAGACCAAATAGTTCTATAGACGAGTCTAGAATGTTCCAGCCACACTAGATTCTTGTACATAGTTGTAGATAATTCCAGAAGGTCGATCATAGCCGTAGGATCAAAACGATCTCAACCGTCCATTCGAAGGAAATTGAACTATAAATAAGGCCAAAAGGGTCCTCATTTATACATAGAGCCAATAGTCCACAAGTTGTAAGCACTCTTCAAATGCAAAGTACATTTGCATTTTTAGCTAACGTTGGGTACATTTTCTTGTCGTTTTGAGCATTAGATTGCCGAGTACGTGCCGTTAGTACTGGTCTGAGAGGTTCAGACTGACTTAGCGTAAGACGAAAAGTGGCGGAACGGGGGACGACGTAAGGCCGGCTACTTGACGCTAAGGACGACAAGTATGTGATATTTGACACAGTAAGGTTCAGCAATTAAGCTCGTCTTTAGAGCATAACCGAGATTCATACCACCCAATCTATCGCAACCAGATTCAGGAATATCATCAAGCCATTTGACGAGTGCATTTACCTTTCTATTGCCATGGAGCTTCTTGAAATTTTTGGCATGGGCCATTAATGCCAAATAATTTTTTTTTGTTACTAAGCAATTAAACGTTTAAGTTAGCGAGTCTGTGAATACAAATATGAATAACATGAGATTTTCATGAAATAATCATTAATCAAGGATTATGTTATGCATAAAAAATTGACCTCTCAGTTGCATTACAACCCATAGTGCAAAGAAACGGTTGTGAAATAAAGTCACTAAGACTGGGGTAGATTTAATACTAATAGCTATAGAAAGTCAGCTCCATCCTCAATGGCATTTTCTCTATACTAATATTAAAATAGAAATGTTAGACTTTTATCATTAGAAAACAACATGGCGAAGGAGATGATAGAGGAATGGAAGCTCTAAAGCGGTCGCCGGCTAAATTTCTGAATTTGAGACGCTGAGAGCGCATGGGCCATCAGTGCCAAATAATTTTTCTTGTTACTAAGCAATTGAACATTTAAGTTTGTGAGTATGTGAATACAAATATGAATAACATGAGAACTTCATGAAATAATCGTCAATAAAGGATTATATTATGCATAAACAACTGACCTCTCAGCCGCATTACAACCCATAGTGCAAAGAAATGGCTGTGAAATAAAGTCGCTCAGATTAGGACAGATTTAATACTAATAGCTATAGAAAGTCAGCTCTATCCTCAATGGCATTTTCTGTACACTAATACTAAAATATAAGTGTTAGATTTTATCATTATAAAACAACATGGCGAATGAGATATGAGAGGAATGAAAGCTCTACAGCGGTGACCGGCTTAATTCCCGGATTTGAGATGCTGAAAGCTTTGGCTTATCTATTAAACTAAACTTTGATTTTAATCTTTGAAGATAGGCCCAATGTTGGGCCCAAAATTTATTAAAAGCAGAATGCAGCAACTTTTTTATGATTAACTTAAAAAATACTAATATTCTATACACAGTTTTTAAAATTAAGGCACATTAAGTTTTTTTATTGGATGAATAAGATGTTTTATATTGTGATATCACAATATTATAATACAACAACCACAACTCGCCAAAACACTGAGTCACAACTACACAATAACTCGCCAGAACAACCGGGATACAACAACTCATAGGAACAATTGAGTCACAACAACTCGCCAGAACACCCATTTACAAAAACTCGCCAGAACAACCGAGTCACAACAACTCTCCGAAGACCTAGTCACAACAACACAACAACTCGCTGGAACAACTGAAGTACAACAACATAACAACTCACCGGAACAACTGAGTCACAACAATCATAATTTGTCAGAACAACCGAGTCACAACAACCACAATTCACCAGAAAAAATTGTACCGATAGAACTCTGACGAGTCACTAATAACCGAACAAATTGCATAAAATTGCCTGAATGGTTTTTTTACCCAAAAAAAATTGCAAAAAAAACCAATCAAATCGCCACCTATTTGTTGTTGTGCAATAATCAGTTTTTGTTGCAGTACTGTTTATGTTTGGATTTTCATTTGCATCTTAATGATAAGAAACAACTTAGAAACCCGAAAATAAGGCAGCTAATAAGAAGGCAAAGGCCAGTGGTGGTGGCAAGAAGAAGACATAGTGTTGAAATTTGAAGACTGACAAATTGGAAGCCCTATGTCAAGCTCACGTTTAAGTCCCAATTGAGCCTCTGTGATACGTCAGTCTGAAACTTCATCTGTGGCAGTAGCGGCGATAGAGGCATCTGTGATAAGGCAATGTCAGTGGCGGTGGTGGTAGCTACGAATGAAGATGTGGCAGTTAAGGGACATAGAGATAATGAAGCAAGAGAGAGAAAAACAATCGATCTATCAGTTTGGGAGGTAGGGTAGGGCCGCTCACCTGATTTTTCAGAAACACACATTTAGTCCTGATTTTTTAAAGTGGGTAAAGATACCACTTTAATTTCCTAATTTTAACACTTTTTTATGGGAAAACTATGTGGATCCTTACATCTGATCTGTCATGTGGATCCCTATATGATCTTCTATTTCTAAAAGAATCAGATGATTTATCTAAAGAGTAATTATACACCTTTGTATTAGTTCACTTAATTAACATTGGTTGACAATTTTACATTCCAAAAAATTTCAAACAATCTATAAATGTTTTAAATTACTATTTTGCCTTTCAATTCTCTCCCTTTATTTCTCTCAATTGATGAACTCATCCATAAACCCAATTTTCTTTTTTCATTACTCCCTTAAAATTAGTTACTATATCCAATCAACAATGTCATAACATAATAATTTCAAAATTGTAGTGTCAATATAATTTCCCTTATCAGAAAAAAATCAATCATTATTATGAATATGTATATTTTGAAATGGGACTCCCATTGACAATGCACGTATTGATTTTATTTTTTTAAACCTTTGAAGTGTAGCTGACAATTTTTTTTTTCTTTTGGTTAATGGGAAATGCTTGTTTAAGCATTAAAAATTGGGTTAAATTCATTCATCGTCACTGTACTTTGACTCATTTGTCAATTAGATCACCATACATTAATTTCCATCATTCATGCCAATATATTTTAATTTGGTTGCATAAGAGGTTACTACATCTGATTCTATCATATCAACTAATTGCAATTAGTGATGCGGCTCTTAGATACTTGACATTATTTTAATTTTCATGCATGGTTGTTATCGATATTTATAAGTTATGCCATTAAGTGATGGGAAATGATATAAAATCAAACATCTAACGCCATAAATGACGTCAAATGTCTGCGTGGCATGTATCTGAGCACACGACGATAATCTTTTAGGCTATCGTGAATTTATTGCCAACTAATGCAGCTCGCTCAAATGCACACCATGTAAGCATCTAAGGCCATTTTTAATGCTATACGTCTAATTTTGCATCATAAAACTAGCCCAGAAGTAAATGTGAGGAACAGTATAAAAGTTAATTGAAATCGGTGATAAACACTAAAACTTGTAAATCACAAAACTAGCCAAGAAGTAAACGTAAGGAATAGTGGAAAAGTTAATTGAAATTTGTGCAATATATGTAACATAACATAGAGGCAAAAAAGAAAAGGGGCTCAATCTCAAAATCCAACATTGAATGGTAACAAAGAGCCTCGTTAAGAGAGAAAAAAACACTTGCAAGTTGCATCATCTCATAGGATAAAGTTCTAAACATGAATGACCTTGCACCTTAGATATCATCCCGCGTGGTAATCAACTAGACATTGGGGATGTCGTAAGGTTGGCTCATATTTGGTAGATATATACTTGTTGAAATCTTCAATACGATCACGGTGTGATTTATTATACGATCACGAGCAGTTAACTCCCCCAATTTTCTAATGTTATCCAGGGCTATTTTAGCTTCATCTCCCTAGTGACAATTAGTTAATAGCATTCTCCATATTGTTTGATTTGTAAAATAAAGGCTCATTGCATAGTTGCATGCTCTTGCATGCAAGCCCATGTTAACTAGTGATCTGACCAGTGTATCGTAATGATAGTTGTTCGGATTAATCCGTTTTAGCGCTACCAATTTCCTAAATAATCCAAATATTTCATTCGGTTGGGCTTTTGCGTTCAACGCATGCTCTTTAAGCAATGCAGTCCAGGTGTACTGGCTAGTTCTAATGCCCTTTTTTTCATCAAGCCAAATGCGACAAATCCTGCAGAAATTTGCCCAATTATAAAAAGTTGTTTAAGTGAATTATTCCAACTTGTTCTATATAGATTGTTAATTGAGGGATGGTTAATCAACCAAACGATATTTTGTACCCCTATCCCATCATCCTCTCTCCTATAACAATTAATTAGAGCATTGTGTCACCCTCCGCATGTGACACTTCAATAGCGGCTGTATGTGGGGAAGGCCAAGACAGACAAGATGTGTCGCAGATGACATCGAGAGAGGCAAGCGGGTATAGGCGAGGCTTAGGCAAAAAAATGCGCAATGTAGCCGTACGTTAAAAGATGTGCACACACTGTCGAGAGGCACAACAGCGACTAGGGAAAACCTAGAAGATTGCGGAATGTTCCGAAAGTTTGAAGGATGTGTTAGAGGGAGTACGCTCTGAAAAGTTCCAGGGGTCTTGCATTATTGGAAGTCTCTAGAGTCTTCGAAACGTATGCAAAGGGGTTGGGATTCTAGAGAGTTTCGCGGTTGACCAGAAAAAGCCAGAACGCTGTGGAACGTTCTGGAATGGTACATCCCAGAATACTGTAGAACGTTCTAGACCCATTTCTAGAAATTTCTGGTCCGGCCTACCGATTTCCAAAACGTACGTCTTCAGATCATTCTGCCGTATTCTGGGACGTACCATGTCAAAACGTTCTACAGCGTTTTGGCTTCCTCCGGTCAGCCATGGAACTCTCTAGAATCCCGACCCATTTGCACACATTTCGCAAGACTCTAGAGACTTCCAACTATACACGACCCCAAAACTTTCCTGAACACATTCCCTGTGCGTTCTGGAAGTTTAAAGGACGTGCCAGAGGAAGTACGTTTTAGAAAGCTCTAGGATCGTGTGCTGTTGGAAGTCTCTAGAGTCTTGCGAAATGTTTGCAAATGGGTTGGGATTCTAGAGAGTTCCGGGGCTGACCGGAGGAAGCCAGAACGATGTGAAACATCTTGGAATGTTATGTCCCAGGATACGAAAAAATGTTCTAGAGACATATGTGCTAGAAGCCAGTAGGCTGGACCAGACGGTTCTCGAGACGGGTCTAGAATGTTCTAGCCACACTATATTCTTGTACATAGTTGTAGATAATTCTCGATGGTTGATCGTAGCCATGGGATCAAAATGATCTCCACCGTCTGTTCGAAGGAGGTGGAACTAAAAATAGGGCCAGTGAGCTCCGCATTTGTACATATAGCCAAGAGTCCACAAGTTGTAAGCATTTTTTCAAGTGTAAAGTACATTTGCGTTCCTACCTAACGTTGGGTGCATTTTTTTACCATTGTGAGTGTTCGGTTGCCGAGTACGTGCCACTAGTATGAGTCCGAGAGATTTAGGTTGACTTAGTGTTAGACCGTAAGGGACAGAACGACGGACGATGCTAAGGCCACGCGTTACTTGACGCGAGGGACAACAAGTGCGTGACGATTGGCATAGTAATGATCGGCAATTAAGCTCGTCTTTAGAGCATAACCGAGATTTACACTGCCCAATCTACCATAACTAGATTCAGGAATATCATCAAGCCATTTGCCGAATGCATTTACCTTTTTATAGTCGCGGAGTTTTCTGAAATATTTGGTATGGGCCATCAGTGCCAGATAACTTTTATCGTTACTAAACAATTGAACCTTTAAGTTTGCAAGTCTGTGAATAAAAATATGAATAACATGAGAAATTAATGAAATAATCATTAATAAAGGATTATAATATGAATAAAAAACTGACCTCTTAGCCGCATTACAACCCATAGTGCAAGGAAATGGTTGTGAAATAGAGTTGCTCAGACTGAGGCAGATTTAATACTAGTAGCTATGGAAAGTTAGCTGCATACTGAATGGCATTTTCTCTACACTAATATTAAAATAGAAATATTAGACTCGTATGTAATAACCCAATAAAAATTATGATGCCACTTTAATGAAAATGGAAAAATTTAGATAATTTTCTAAGCTGCCCAGAAAGTGCACGCACATATGGGAAAAATGCATGTACCTGGTAAAGAATTTCAGCAAAAGACTAGTTGGGTAGTGACTTTCATGACCTCTTATTTCCTTGATATCTCGGTTGTTGGAAGTCAACCCAATAAGGAAAGTTGAGGTATGTATGACATACTTCAAGAAGGAAATGAGGTTCTTATTTCCGACCTATAGGTTTTTAGTAATCAAGCTTCAAAGTTGTCTAGTTGAAGCTGCATTCTAGAATAGACAATTTTACAGTGACAATTTCGGCCTCTCATCACGTTTCATACGCTTGTTGGTTCTGTGTATCGTTTAAACAGTTCGAAACTAGAATGCAAGGGCTTTGTATCCATATTTTCAAAGTTAAGTGTTGAGCTCGTTCAGTGCTCCGAAATACTACACGAATCTAAGCATCTAACGCCATTTGTAATGCTATATGTCTAATTTTGTATCATAAAACTATCCCATAAGTAAATTTAAGGAACAATAGAAAAGTTAATTGAAATTGGTGATAAATACTAAAACTTGTAAATCACAAAACCAGCCAAGAAGTAAAAATAAAGAATAGTGGAAAAGTTAATCGAAATTGGTGTAATATATGTAACAGACCATAGAGGAAAAAAAAAAGAAAAGGGGTTCAATCTCAAAATCCAACATTGAATGGTAACAAAGAGCCTCGTTAAGAGAGAAGACAACACTTGCAAGTTGCATAATCTCATAGGATAAAGTTCTAAACATGAATGACCTTGCACCTAAGATATTATCCCGCGTGGTAATCAACCAGACATTGGGGATGTCATACGGTTGGCTCCTATTTGCTAGATATATACTTGTTGAAATCTTCAATACGATCACAGTGTGATTTATTAAACGATCACGAGCACTTAACTTCCCTAATTTTCTAATGTTATCCAGGGCTATTTTAGCTTCATCTCCTTGATGAAAATTAGTTAATAGCATTCTCCATATTGTTTGATTTGTAAAATAAAGGCTCACTGCATACTCACATACTCTTGCATGCAAGCCCATGTTAACTAGTGATCTGACCAGTGTACCGTAATGATAGTTGTTCGGATTAATCCATTTTAGCACTACCAGTTTCCTAAATAATCCAAATATTTCATTTGGTTGAGCTTTTGCGTTCAACGCATACTCTTTAAACAATGCAATCCAGGTGTACTGGCTAGTTCTAATGCCCTTCTTTTTTATCAAGCCAAATGCGACAAATCCTGCAGAAATTTGCCCAATTATAAAAAGTTGTTTAAGTGCATTCCGGAAGTTTAAAGGACGTGCCAGAGGAAGTATGGTTCAGAAAGCTCTAGGATCGTGTGCTGTTGGAAGTCTATAGAGTCTTGCGAAATGTTTGCAAATGGGTCAAGATTCTAGAGAGTTCTGGGGCTGACCGGAGGAAGCATGAATGCTGTGAAACATCTTGGAATGGTATGTCCCAGAATACGGCAAATTGTTCTAGAGACATACGTGCTAGAAGCCAGTAGGTTGGACCAGACGGTTCTAGAGACGGGTCTAGAACGTTCTAGCCACACTATATTCTTGTACATAGTTGTAGATAATTCTCGATGGTCGATCGTAGCCATAGGATCAAAACGATCTTCACCGTCTATTCGAAGGAGGTGGAACTATAAATAGGGCCAGTGAGGTCCTCATTTGTACATATAGCCAAGAGTCCACAAGTTGTAAGCATTTTTTCAAGTGTAAAGTACCTTTGCGTTCCTACCTAACGTTGGGTGCATTTTTTTACCGTTGTGAGTGTTTGGTTGCCGAGTACGTGCCGCTAGTATGAGTCCAAGATGTTTAGGTTGACTTAGTGTTAGACCACGAGGGACGAAACGATGGACGACGCTAAGGCCACGAGCTACTTGACGCGAGGGACAACAAGTGCGTGACGATTGGCATAGTAATGATTAGCAATTAAGCTTGTCTTTAGAGCATAACCGAGATTCATACCGCCCAATCTACCACAACTAGATTCAGGAATATCATCAAGCCATTTGCCGAGTGCATTTACCTTTTTATAGTTGTGGAGCTTCCTGAAATTTTTGGTATGGGCCATAAGTGCTAATAACTTTTCTTGTTACTAAACAATTGAACCTTTAAGTGTGTGAGTCTATGAATAAAAATATGAATAACATCAGAACTTCATGAAATAATCATTAATAAAGGATTATAATATGAATAAAAAACTGAGCTTTCAGCCGCATTACAACCCATAGTGCAAGGAAACGGTTGTGAAATAAGGTTGCTTAGACTGGAGCAGATTTAATACTAATAGCTATAGAAAGTCAACTGCTTATTGAATGACATTTTCTCTACACTAATATTAAAATAGAAATATTAGACTTGTATGTAATAACCCGATAAAAATTATGACGCTACTTTAATTAAAATGGAAAAATTTAGATAATTTTCTAAGCTGCCCAGAAAGTACACGCACATATGGGAAAGATGCATGTACCTGGTAAAGAATTTCAGCAAAAGACTAGTTGGGTAGTGACTTTCATGACCTCTTATCTCCATGTATCTCGGTTGTTCTTTCGTGAAGTGTATCGACTGCATGGGCTACCTACCTCTATTGTGTCGGACAGAGACACACGGTTCTTGAGTCATTTTTGGAGTAGCTTGTGGAAATTGGTTAATACATCATTGAATTTCAGCAATGCATATCATCCTCAAACAGATGGCCAAACCGAGGTTGTTAATCGATCTCTTGGTGATTTATTACGTAGCCTTGTGGGAGATAACATTCATTTATGGGATCATTGTCTCAGCCAAGCAGAGTTTGCTCATAATCATGCAGTCAACCGAAGTACCGGATTCAGTCCATTTCATGTGGTTTATAGTTTGTTGCCTCAGGGTCCAATTGATCTTCTCACTACTCTTAGCAAAACTCGTCCACATGGTCGCGCAAGAAATAATTTGCAGCAGGTTCATCGATAGACTTGTGCCCGGCTCCTTGATTCGACAGCCCGCTATAAGCAACATGTAGACCTTAGACGGCGTCACGTAGTATTTGACGTTGGTGATTTTGTTTGGGCTGTTCTGCCTCGTGAACGTTACACCGCTCATGAGTATAACAAATTATCTTCTAAGAAAATTGGTCCTATTGAGATTATTGAGAAAATCAATCCCAATGGTTACCGTTTGAATTGCCTAGCGACATTCGGACGGCAGATGTTTTCAATGTGAAGCATTTGGTACCTTGTGAGGGCGATTCCTTGCTGATGATGCTGCCTCTAATTCGAGGGCAAATCACTTCAACCCCAGTGGGAATGATGCGGAGAATGGTCGATGATGTGGTACAAGACAAGGCCTTGGCCTATCTAGACCGTTTTGACAATTTTTCATAACTTTTGCATTTGGTGTCTGATTTTCGCCCATAATACCATTCCGGAAAGCTCGCAATGAGACGAACAAGACTTGTGGCTTTGCCATGACATATGATGGATTTTGGGCATTCGAGATTGTTTAGAAGGTCAAAATTGCAGTTTACTATGTTTTTGTTATGTTTTTCGTATTTTCGTTATTTGCTTTGTAAGCCCGACCCATTAAGGGACCTCTGGCCCGTATAGGGTTTCTGTTTATTTCGTCTTGTAGGGTTTTTCCCATTGATTGACTTTGAATAAGAGTTGAGTGTTTTCGATTTGCAATCCTATTTCGTGAGTTGAGTGCGTTGTGGACTACAGTTTGCATCAGGTAGGTATGACATACTTCAAGAAGAAAGTGAGGTTCTCATTTCCGACCTATAGGTTTTTAGTAATCATGCTTCAAAGTTGTCTAGTCGAAGCTGCATTCTAGAACAGACAGTTTTACAGTGACAAATTCAGCCTCTCATAACGTTTCATACGCTTATTGGTTTTGTATATCGTTTAAACCGTTAGAAACTAGAATGCAAGGGCTTTGTATCCATATTTTCAAAGTTAAGTTCTGTTCAGTCTCTGAAATACTGCATGAATATAAAGTCTTGTAGCTGCACATGTTTGACCTTTCTCCTCAAGTCTCCTGCCTGTTTCAGCTACTTTGGATTGATATTTTGTGGCGGATTCTATCTAAGATATAGCTTCACAATTAAGAATTAATTATCTATTGTCCACATCTTACTTAGAGTAGAAAGATCTAAAATGGCCTTCATTACTTAGTATCTTATCTTCCATTCCACCTTATGCTTTCTAGCTATAAGATAGAGTTTTCCAACATAGCTTCCAATCCTCCAATCAATGATTTGCTTGGGAACCAAGAGTAGGAATAAAATAATTGTCAAGGGTCATCTAGACCCTAAAATTTTCCCTATAAATAGAAGAGAAATCTGATGGTTTAAATCATCCCAAAATCCATACAGCAATAGCCGCTCAAGAACTTGAAGCTCAATCTCTCTTGTGCAAAGTCGAGCAAGCACATCTCTTCTTCTAAAAATAATTTGAGGCAACCTGAAGTCTCACTTTCCATTCTTTGTATTCTTATAGAGTGATCTTGTCGTTACAAAGAAGAATTATATAGTAGTGTCAAGAAAAAACGACTTGAAGTTCTGCAGAAAATAACAAACTACCTTCCAGGTTCTCGCACCCTCTAGAAATGTGTACGCATCTGGGCCTCCAAAGATGATACACGAGTTCCTATGATCGTTCTTCACGTTAACCTTTCTTTGAACATTGATACTACTCACACCATATCTTTAATTGATTATGTGTTATATATGTTTTGTCCAAGATGATTTCATGATGTACATGCATAAATTCGAAATGTTATTATGACACATTTATGATTCTTGCAAGGGATGGATTATGTCATATTGAACGTATGCAAAGAAGATAAGTTATTGCATAGAAGATTTTGTTAAGGCATACATACGATTTCCAAAGTGAATTATATGTAGATGGTCTCTACCCCAACTATGTCATGTTATGTTGGTGTACTAGGACCAGTCTAATGATTCCAAGGTGGGGGGATAGAACGGCATACCGTAACTCTATTAAGGATCAAATAAAGATGTAATGTTATGTTAGTATACTTGGACCAACCTAATGATTCCAAGGCGGGGATAGAACGGTATACTATAGCACTATTAAGGATCAAATAGAGTTAAAGAACGAAGTTATGTTTGGCCAATTATTCAAGTTATATATTAAACCCTTTTAATGGATTTTGAGCGCTTTAGGGTGGAATCATATCACTTAATTGGGCCCTATAAGTCATGTTTTGAAAATGAAAAGTTTGCATGTGTAAGTAATGCTCATTGAATCTATGATTCATGTTTTCTGTGTTTTCAAAAATGTTGATGATTCTTTGTGGCTTCACCGACTTGGAAGATTTCACTTCGACGGTGTTACATGTATACGAAGAAATTAAGGTGTGAGATTATTATATAGAATATCAGATATTTGCATCAATTAATGGGTATTTTATGATATAATACGAGTGTAGTATTATTGTTGAACAAGGAAGAAAAAGTATTTTCTCAAGTTAAAGTTTGTTCTTCCAATATTGCATTGTCAATGCTATTTATGAAAGTTTGTTTCTTCTTAATTATTGTGTATTGTTACTATCATTTCATAAAAGTAGTATTAATCGATTTTAAAACCAAATTTAATAATTCCTCAAGTGCGTACACCTTAAATGAAAGTGCGTGCACCTAACTGTTAAAAATATTTCTGCTTTGGAAGTGCATGCATCTCTGATTTATGTGCACACACCTGTTTGAAAGAAAGCTTCCGCGAGTAATTGTTTCATTTTCATAAATCAAGAAAAATATTTCATCATTAGTTCTTTAGTAGTATCATTTATTGGTATATAGGGAGGGAAAATTTTCGGGCCGTGACTTTGTATCATTAGAAAACAACATTGCGAAGTAGATGAGAGAGGAATGGAAGCTCTACCGCGGCCACAGGCTAAATTCCCGAATTTGAGACGCTGAAAGCTGTGGCTTGTCTTTTAACATAAACTTTGATTTTAATATAAGAAGATGGGCACGATGTTGGTCCCTAAATTTATTAAAAGCAGAATGCAGCAATTTTTTTAAGGGAAAATTATGTGGATCCTTACATTTGATCAGTCATGTAGTGATCATCTAATCTATCATGTGGATCCCTACATGATCTTCTATTTCTAAAATAATCAGATGGGTTTATCTAAAGAGTAATTATATACCTTCGTATTAGTTCACTTAATTAACATTATTGACAGTTTTACGCTCCAAAAAATTTCAAACAATCTATAAATGTTTTAATTGACAGTTTTGCCTTTCAATTCTCTCCCTTTATTTCTGTCAAGTAATGAACTCATCGATAAACCCAATATTCATTTTTCATTACCCGCTTAAAACCAGTTACTATATCCAATCAATAATGTCATAACATAATAATTTCAAAATTTAAAAATAGATCAACTTTCAAACGGTAAATCATTATCAAAAGTAGCTACATTGGCACCACATTTTTTTGTTATTCTCACCACATTTGAATTGCATCACATGTCCTCAATATTTACCAATTATTATATTTATGTTATCATGTACCTAACATTTTCATGATCTTTGCACATTTTTTATCAACTTCTCATTGACTAGTATATATCCTTACTTCCTAAACAGTTTCTTGACCAAACATTCTGTTAAGAATGTCTCTAAGTATTTTAAATAATTAAAAGATGACAAATAGTTAGTCCAATTACCCAAATTTTCTAAATTTTTAAAGTTTGATAACAACAATTTGAATGAAAAACCATTATTCTAAGCAAGGAGTACTAATTGACAGCAAAGATATAAATGGCAAATTAATTGAAATTCATGGACAACTAATATAATTAAAATATATGGTGCATTTATAGGAAATTGTAGTGTCAAAATAATTTCCCTTATAAAAAAATAAAATAAAATCAATCATTATTATCAATATGTATATTTTGAAATGGGACTCCCATTGGCAATGCACATATTGATTTTATGTTTTTAAACATTTGAAGTGTAGCTGACAATTTTTTTTTCTTTGTTTAATGGGGAATACTTGTTTAAACATTAAAAATTGGGTTAAATTCATTCACTGTCACTGTACTTTGACTCATTTGTCAATTAGATCACCATACTTTAAATTCCATCATTCATGCCACTATATTTTAATTTGGTAGCACAGGAGGTTACTACATCTGATTCTATCATATCAACTAACTGCAATTAGTGAGACGCGGCTCTTAGATACTTGACATTATTTTAATTTTCATGCATGGTTGTCATCTATATTTATAAGTTATACCATTAATTGATGGGAAATAATATAAAATCAAGCATCTAACATCATAAATGACGTCAAATGTCTGTATGGCATGTATCTGAGCATAATCTTTCAGGCTATCATGAGTTCGTTGCCAACTGATGCGGCATGCTCAAATGCACACTATGTAAGCATCTGGCGCCATTTGTAATGTTATATGTCTAATTTTGCATCATAAAACTAGCCCAGAAGTAAATGTAAGGAATAGTAGAAAAGTTAATTGAAATTGGTGATAAACAATAAACTTGTAAATCATAAAACCAGCGAAGAAGTAAAAGGAATAGTGGAAAAGTTAATTGAAATTGGTGCAATATATATAATAGAACATAGAGGAAAAAGGAAAACAACACTTGCAAGTTGCATCATCTCATAGGATAAAGCTCTAACCTTGAACCTTGGATATCATCCCAACCAGACATTGGGGATGTCGTAAGGTTGGCTCATATTTGCTAGATATGTACTTGTCGAAATCTTCAATATGATCACAGTGTGATTTATTATGTCTTTGCCAGCTTATGCATGTCGATTTTGTCCCTTTGCATCACCAAACTACACATCAACTTACTATTAATATTGACTACTTGATTCTTATAGCTTTTCTATTTGCTTGAGCTGGACTTACTTTGGGTTACATCTTCTCAAATTAAAATTTTGGGATATAGAGTGAAGTTATTCAAAATTTGTCCTCCTTTTGTCCCTTACGTGACATTTAACAGAAAAATTGACAGAATGGATGAAATGCGTAAATATATGAAAGATTTGAGACAAAATATAGGGGAATAAAAAATTTTCTTATATATTATATATTCTCGGGAATTTTCATTTTATTTTTTATTTTTTGTTTGCATGATTAATTATCTTCCACGCGAATTATACTAGGTGCTACCCGCCCAAAATCAGCCTATCTTTTTTGTTTTTTTTTTTTTTTGCCCCCTTTATTGTTTCCGTGGAGGTTACCTTTCTTAATTTATTACCCTTGGATTAATCATCGAAGTGAATATGCTCTCATGGAAACTTATATGCTATCAATTATCCGTTCTGAAATGGAGGAGAAGAACGTCGTATCATGGAATTCACTGATAGCTGGGACGTCAGTCGATAGGCTCAGTTACGACGCACTTAGGCTTTTTAAAAAGTTAGAGAAGGAAGGGTTAATGGTGCCTAATGAGATCACTTTGGCGGGGATATTGTTTGCTTGTATTCATCATTAATTGCCGAGAAAAGAGCTTGATTATTTTGAGAGGATGAGCAAGGAATATGGCGTCGAGCCAATAATAAAAAATTATGCTTGCATGGTTGAATTGCTTTGTGAGTATGGAATGAGAAATCAACTCGTTGAATTCGTTCAAAAAATGCCGGTGAAACCTAATAAAACGTTTTGGACGATGGTACATGGCAAGTGCGTGAGGTTTTAAAGCGTTTTGGAATAACGGAATCTGAGGAGAATGAACTTTACAAATTGGCTTATTATATTGTTAACTCTGATCAGTGCCGTCTAGTTTCTTTCTACTGCTGATCCCTTCAATGGAAATTTCATCTTACTTAGGTCCTTATTGTTTTTCGTTAAAAACGTGTGTCTTCTCAATGTTATTTATTTATTTTTTTTGTTTTGAAGTTGTGTTTTAGCAATATATAATATTCACATTGCCCCATTAAACCTTTGACCCCTATTTTTGTGTTTCTTCACGTCAATGACACATTGACGTTGTAGGAAATTCTAATTAGTTGATGGATTAAAAGTATATCTGTTAGCAAATCAATTCTATTTTAAAATAAAATTTAGTCAAACAAATTGTATCTATGCATTTCATGAGACTTGTATGTAATTGAACATGCCATTCTACTTATTTATGATCGATTAAAAATCTTGTATGCTAATGTGTAGATGGTTGTTTTCTGATGACAAATTATATGCGTTTCAGTATGAAAATATCAATATTATAGTAGATTGCTATGTAGCACCGGTACTGCTTGGCACCAGTCTAGCTGATAACCAATGTAATATTAAATGATAAATAAAATTAAATGAATAAATAAAGAACAAACTTAATTCAACTTATCGTTTAATATCATCTTGATATGGTGCTAAGCACCAGTAATACTAAATAACATTACTCTAGATAAAATAGTATGATAAGTCGATGATAAAATAAAACACCCAACTTCCGGTCATCAGATATTTGTGACAATAAGAGCATATGTACATCTTCAAAGCATGAATCATGAATTCATACTTGATGACTTCTCGAGAAAGATGTTAAAATGCGCTATCTATGGAATGGGGGCATTGGGTTGGGTATATCAGTTAGCGTAATCACTGCTTATAAGTTAAAAAGACTAACTTCTGGTATGAGACCTTTTGAGTAAGAATCTAATAATAAGATTGTGCGGATTAGATCAAAGTGAGTAATATATATCATGTCAAAATAGGTTGGGTCACTATAGGGTCTATAAAATATAGCCAACGAGGACGTTAGACTCTTGAGGTAGAGTGATTGTGATAGTCTCAATTCCATATCGTTTGAGTATAGGAAAAGAGACCAAGTTAAAGTAAGAAATCCAGTATTCTAACTAGTATGAGATATTTTAGGTGTAAATTCAAGGACAAAACTGTATGTGTTAGGTTCAAATTAAAGTTAGTAATATATATATATATATATATTATATGCTAAAGTGGATTGAGTTGTTGCAAATGCTATCAACTTAGAACGCAATCAGAAGTGTTGCTAACAAGGGCTTTGAGGCCATTTAAGTGGAGTAATTATGTTAGAGTGAATTGGCGGGTCGTTGCACTACATACATCCCTAGAACTATGAATAAACTAGGTCATTCTCTTGCTTCATTTGCTATTTCATCGCCATTGGCGAGATATTGGATGGGTTGTATATTCCTTTATTTCTCACCGTATATTGGTGGTGACCCAGAGTTTGTTGAATGAAAAGCTATATTCCTTTTAGAAAAAGGAAAGGAAAAAAAATAGAAAAAGGAAGAAGAAGAGGAAGATCGAGAGAATTCATCTTTTTTCCTTGGTGTTTCATAGCTTTTCTTGCTGATTAATTGCCATTGTCCCATGCAAAAATTTGATAGTTGACTAGAGGAACAATGATCTCAAAGTTTCATCTTAACTGAAAAGCGCTGTTTGATATAAAATTAAAGTTGCACGCCTAACTTTCGAAAAATTGAAATTATTATAAATATAAATAAATATTAATTAATAAAGAGTAATTTAGTGATAATTTGGTGCCTAGACTTGTATTCTCATGATTATATCACTCTTCCAATAGACCAACTGTGATGTGCATCACGATTATGCTATCTAAAAGACCAATACATTAGAAAATAAATAAATGTTATGAAACTCCTTTTTGTGACAAACGTGCGTAAACCTCTTTTTTTTTTGGATTATTACTTGTGTAAACCATAATATGACGGCTATTTGCCGTTATTTGTAGAAGAATTCCAACGGATTCATGTTAGATATCCGATATGGGGAATTTATATGCAAACCAACGCCAGATATCGAGGATGATTATCAGAGGTAACGGGTTGGTTCGACATTTTGCCATTCCGAATTTATCTTTGCTTTTTTCCTCCCTCTTCAATCTATATCGAGGATGATTATACATGGTGTGGTTCAATATATATTGTATTAAAGCAAAGCTATCATCATCAGTTCATCACCATCTGAGATAATTCTTGAAAAATATTAGATAATGAAATTAGCTAATCGGTCATTATATTAATCCACACACTTCACCCTAATTGAGATTAGAGGGTTTTGTTAACCGAAAACGAAAGACGACAATAAGGGAACATATTAATTATTAGTTTATTAAAGATAGCTTTAACTAAATTTCAGCAATAAAGACCTTATACATTCTTGTGGGATACTTCATTTTATTTTGTTACATTTGTTCACGCCATCTCTTTTTCTAAATGGCCACCACCTTTGAATTTTCTTCTAACTAACGAGGTTCTCTGAATCTAGTGTTCTTGTAATTATCTTGTCATGATAAATGCAATATTGGAGAACCAATGGTAAGTCCACTTAATTTATTATTATTATTCTTTTAATTATCTTGTCATGATAAAAGCAATATTGGAGAACAAATGGTAATTAGTCCACTTAATTTTTTGTTGTTGTTGTTATTATTATTATTATTGTTGTTGTTGTTGTTGTTATTTTGAAAACACCAAGCGTGCTTTGATTAGAAATGAGACTATTTAGGAATCGAATCCATGTACCGATCTCAGTACTCCTCGATTATTGAAAATCCACTCCTTGTCAAACCCAAAAACTACATATGTATACTAAAGTTTGTGATGCTTAATGCTTGATCTTCAATTATCATAAGCAAAACTCCATTATTTTGATAAGACATTCCAGTGGGCAGACACATCACATGTTTATCACAACTTAATTAGGTTAATTAGGGTAATGAAGACACTGATTTTACACCCACTGCTGGAGATGTCTTGTTTTAGTTGATAAAAGGTGATGTTAATGGATAATCTTATTTTAAAACAGCTTTTGGGGAAGGGTTTAATTCATGGGGTTAAGGAATAAGCAAAGAGTTAAGAAATCAATTTAGTATATATATTCATTGCATTGAAGCTCAAGTTTGTTTTTGACTTGCCATCTGCATACGATCATGTATCAAATATATTTTAATAACTGTTATTACATTGGAAAATTTGTCAAAATTAAAAAGGAGCTAAAATTCTTGAACAACTTCCTCGCATAAATATGCACTATTTCAAATCAGGAATACAACTTGAGAATGTAATTAGATCTATTTTTGTTAGAAGTGCATCCTAATGACTAAGCACATCTTCAGCCAACTTCTCGTTCAAAATGAAGAAACTTCTCTGAGAAAAGTAACCAAGTTTCAAAAATTACTTCTAGCGCTTTTAAAAGATATCTCAGGTTCGTTATACTCGATGCTTTAATTACTCAAACATGCCTAATTGCGATGTGCACTTTTGAATGTGACAACTATTTTTTTTTCTTACAACTAACAAAATTATAGAATTTCTATATTTTTAATTATTATAGAGGTAGCCCTTCAAATCGAGAAAATATTTGGTACTTTATAAATACTCTAATACCCTATTAAGGTACTCTAAACCAATTACTAACCCACATATGGGTTCAAGAGTCTCAAAAATAAAGCCGAAGAATCCACGTGTAGGTTCTTCATTGGCCTAGAGTACCATAATATGGTATTCCTCGAGTATATAAATTTTTTCCCTTCAAATTATGTTTCTTTTTGTGTGTGTGTCTAAAAGGGCTGCCACCTAGAATAAAAAGCCTTTAATTCTCCATTACGTACTTGATGTTTGCTTGCAAGCTTTAATTCTCCAATTTCCCCACTCTCCAACAACTGAACAACATTAATTCTCTCTCCACCTATCTAGGCTTCTCTGTCTCAATTTGATGAACTCAAGGCAGAGGTATGTAGATTTTACTTGTTAATTTGATTATTTTTTTGTCTTGATCTTCTATTTTCATGTTGTTAATTAATTATTATATTATAAATTCTTTTACGTATTTGCTTATGGCTGCCGGTTACATTATTGGCATGTCATGCGCGATAAATATCATACTTTTCAGCTGTAGTTACATCAGTTATGATTCCTAAATCCATGAACTAATTAACGCATGAATAAATACTGAATGAAATAATTAAGTTTTTAATTAAATAGACTTTTTCTTTTCCATTTCAATTGCGAGCTTAAATGATATATATTTAGGGTTGCAGACAATACATAATTTATAATAAATATATACGTTCATGATGTTAGGTAGTTCATTTCAATTATATTCACCGCCCCCTTCAAAAATAAAAAATAAAAAATAAAAAAGATAGATACATAAAGTCTATTTTGCCTGAGAAATTTTTTTGATATATATACTTGGAAAAATTTATTTTCCCTACATTATGGAAACATTATAATAATTCTTATTATTGAGAAGCATGAACATGACATTGATTCCTTCTTTTCATTTTAAGAGTGTAAGATAATCAAGATTAGTAACGAAAACTCCTAAAACTTTTAAAGTGAAATAAATAATATAAATGATATATATATTATTGGTAGAATGTCTTTAAATTTTACATTTTCAACAACATTAATTAAGTTTTCCTTAATCCTAGTAAAAATAGGAACACATGTCTTAAACATCACTCTTGAAATTCAGTATAAATATTTTCTTAAAATTCGCACAAATCAGATTATAATTTCTCATATTAATTAAGTTGTTGATGAATAGCATGTATATTTATATATATTGAAGTTACGTATATATTTGGCTGCTAGCTAGCTCATCAAAAGATAATAGTTTATATATAGTTCTAATGCATTTGGTTGGTTGCAATTTGCATATGAGTTCAACGATAATAATTTCGCGATCAACTTCTTTTAATTTTAGTGGTTATGATGTTCAAGATCAAGAGTACTGTTTTATTAAGCACATGTATTTCCAAGAATTATTGCGGCTTTAGAGATTGAGTTTATTTTGTACAACCTTTTATATCTTCTTTCAGTAAATCATGATTATTCATGACTAGTGCAGGCATTTTGCTGTCAAGTTAAGCCTTATATATTCCACAAATTACTCTAGTCGACTAAAATCTTTTTGAGAAAAAGAAAAGGGTTTGAAAGTCTCTCTTTTGTGCGTATTCTTTGAGAATTTAAAGTTGACAGACCACTGATGAGGGAAATAGGTGGTTGCTCTAGTGATGAAGCAAGGACTTGTCCAAGAGGACATTGGAGGCCAGCCGAGGATGAAAAACTCCAGCAGCTTGTTGAACAATATGGCCCTCAGAACTGGAATTCAATTGCCGAAAAGCTTCCAGGAAGATCTGGTATATATGTGTGTTTATCGCGACACATCTGATCACTTCTGTATATTAGAAGCTTTTTGTATAATAATACACTATTTATTTAAATTATGTGTTCAAATACCTAGCAGGTAAAAGTTGCAGATTGAGATGGTTCAATCAACTCGACCCAAGAATAAACCGGAGGCCATTTAGTGAAGAAGAAGAAGAAAGGCTTCTTGCAGCACACAGAATACATGGAAACAAGTGGGCATTAATATCCAGATTTTTCCCAGGAAGAACAGACAATGCTGTTAAGAATCATTGGCATGTCATTATGGCCAGAAAACAGAGAAAACAATCCAACTTTTCGGGTAACTACAAGAAACAAAATTCCCAACAAATTTCAAGTAGTGGTCCTCACTCAAGATCTGATCATAATAACTCCTATATTGGACAAAGTTCAAGATTTCCAGACAGTGAGATTCTTGACTTCCATAAACGGAGCAAAGACAAATTCTCTAATACTATGTCATCATCCTCAAATAATAGATCGACCATTTCGACGACGATGAATTATAATGGAACAAAAGGTGGTGGTAATTATCAATTCATTACTTTTAGCTCCAGCAGTTCATTTCATGGGGATACTTGTGCCTCGAATTATTCTTCTGGTTATTTGGATGGTCATTTTGTGAGTCGGAAACAATATGTGACGACCAGAGTCGATGAAGAGTTGATGCATATTGGTGCTAAGAGAGGGACAAGGATAGAGCAAGAAGAAGGGGAGGAATCAATCCAAAAGAAGAATAATATTCCCTTCATAGATTTTCTTGGTGTGGGTATCTCTGATTATTAGGGTATCTCTACTTAATAATCAGTAATTTATTATTAGCTTTATCAATGTGCTTCTTTTTGTATCATGTTAGCAAGTATATGATGTACAAGACTAACTAAGACTAGGATCTTGATTCTCGATTATTTTAAATTACAATGAGTCATCCTAAAAGATATTCTAATTAATGTAACCCCCATAAATTATTATAAAATCACATATTGTTATGTTGCATGCGTGAGGCGTTTCCTTTCATAATAATCAAGCAAACATGTCAATTCTTTTTCCCTGACTATTACAGTGAGATTATAAAAGAGGGGAATTGAACTCTGGTGAAAGGTATAATAAACTCACTCGAATGTTATTAGACCACATAAGTCTTTGGCAAAAAAGGAAAAAAACGAAAATAAAAATAAAAATTTGTCTGTCTAATATCACATATTCCCAACTTATTATTCTAATATATCATGAGACTCTACTTCTATAAGCAGCCAGTCAATTGATAATTACACAACCAGACTAAAATAATAGTAACCAAAAGCTACCTAACCAATATTTTCTTGGCATTTACGAAATATACAGACTTTGTACCTCCACAACATTCACAATATTCAGTTGTGCTATTTGAACAAAGAGGGATATATAAAAAGTGAAACAAAATTGACATATGACAAGATGCTGCTTTTCAACACATTACATAATTTTTAAATTAATGACAATCATATGGTCCACATATCCATTTTGCCAAATTTTTTGTCCTCCCTTTTTTCAAATAGAATTGTTCCACAATATTAGATAATTGTTACATATTGCAAGTTTGGACATATGTGTTTGATCACATTCGTCTTCCTTTGAATTTTCTGTACCACTATCTCAAAATATCAGTTTATAAAACTATTACCTTATCTTCTCATCAATTAAAAAAAAAAAAAAGGATGCCATAGATTGATGGCACGTTTAAATTGGCCCGATCGTATCTTGTGATATTAATCTTTATCTTTTTATTTTTATATATTGCTTTTAACAAAGAGTCAAAAGAATGAGAGGTGCGTAATACTTAAATATATCGATTGCAAAATCATTGACAACAATTTTTCATCATTTTTTACTTTCAGTTCATTTTTATCTTGGGTAGGTGGTTCTTTGATAGTCATATATATTGCCTACGTAGTCTCAAGTGCATTTAAAAAAAAAAAAAACTTGAATGTTAATGGAAGTCTCAATTAAATTTTTGCTAATAAATAAATGATGATCATCTGTCCACTATTCAATTATAATTAGACGAGCTACAGTGCATTTACGATGTTTAAATTATTGATCCTAGACAATCTTGACGATCCTTCATTTACACTTTTCATACATATATATATATATAATTATTAAAATATTTGGGCCCAACTATTTAAATAAATACTACATACTATAATTGAAATTTAATTTCAAATTCATGACAAGTGATAATACATAAAAAATAAGAAAAGTGACACATATGAGTATTGATAAATTTCAAGTTAAATTTCACATGATTATTTTGTCATTAGACACACACGTTACTTTGCTATAATCTTAAATGGCGTAAATTTTAAATTTTATTTCGATGATAATAGAATTTCATTTAATTGGTTGCTAAATAATCCGTAACTGTTTAACAATTAAATATATATATATATATATATGTTTTTGAATAAAAGTGCAAATGAATGCAAATGTTGGGGATTTTTTCATCCAAATTTAAAAGATGGGGATGAAAGTACAAATGAATGCAAAAGCTGAGGACCTTTGTTCAAAATTACCCAGAATTTTTAAAATCAATATCAAGAAATTTGAGAAATTTTATTTTATAAAAATTCTAACTTAAATATTTTGTTTAGGAGATTTGTTGGATGATATGTTTATAAATTGATTTTAGTTTGATATGTTTATAAATTGATTTTAGTTGTCGATATTACATTTTTTTTTACTTCAAAATAATCCTTACTTGTCAAAAGAATAGAAATAAGCACAAACTTTTCTCTTAAGATGATTTTAGGAGCAATATTGTTTACATTTTACACTCACTTGTTAACTCATATTGTACATGTTGAAACGTGAAAGGTTCGATTTAACAAACCCGTATTGCATACTTTTCGACTTTAAAATAATGTTCTAATAATTATCAAAAGAATAAAATAAGTGGGAACTCTTAAATAAGGATCCAAAAAAGAAAATGAAAATGATATTTCTATAGGACTCAGATGAACTAACTTTAAAAATTTGGGATATTAAGAATAGTAAAAAGTAAAAAGTATAAAATTAAACTTTTCACATTAAATCTTTGAAGAAATCTTAAGGATGAAATGGTCATATTTTGCTCTCAATTGTTAACTTGTATTAAAGTTCACAATTGAGATCTTTAATTTGACAACTAGATTGCATATTTTTCAACTTTATAATAATGTTTTAATTAGCAAAAGAACAAAAATAAGTGGAAACTTTTTTGAATGGAAAAGTCAAAAAGAAATGGAGAAAGGGGAGGACTCAAAAGTATGAATAGTAACATTCCAATTTCCAACCATCAATTATTCTTCACATTGATGAATAAATAAATTACACTTCAACTACCTATCCTTTAAATTAATACAAATTTAAATAAGTAGAATCCTTGTTCACTACTGAGATTTTATCGAGCTGTTCTAACCACATTAAAATGTTGGAAAAAAAAAAGTCGATTGGATCTAACTAGAGTCATTCTTTGAGAAATGATCACTGTAAGTCACATTCAATAGAATTTGTTCAATCCTTTTTTTCTTTTGTTAAAGCAAAACGCTAAAGTAAGAATTTTCTTCTTCTTATTTTTTTTTAAAAGATGAGTAGTATTATTTATCTTAACTAAGACTTCTCTAGTATATATAAAATTTATTTTCAATAAATAAATAAATAAATGGGGTAAATGATTGGACCTTTTGACACGTACGCACATGTGAATATATATATGTCGTCTTCACAATTGTTTGTCCCAAGTAATTGTGGTGGCCAGTAGATCGTACATAATAAATAAAACTCCGATTTTTAGACACAATGAATCCCTATACTTTACCTTTGTTTATAAAAATAAATAAACGAGTTTTTGTACCTACGTACTAGTCTCATAATTATATTAACTTCTAAAACGAGATCTAAAGTTCGAATGGTCCAGAGTAATCTGTTTTAAAAAAATTATATATTAGATATAGTGAAAGTTAGAAGATTCAACCTAATTCCTTTTCAAAATTCCAACTGTCCAAGACTTACCAATAAGACTCCAAACAACTTTCCAAAAAATATGAAAAAAATAAGACTCCAAACAGTAATGTCACATTTAAAATATTCGTATATGAATTTTATATTCTCTTTTCTCAGTGGTAGAATTTTCTACCTTTGAATATTCTATATATTATTTTTTAATTAAACTATTCCCACCTATAGCCTCAGTCCTCCCTATAAATTTGGACCTTTTTATAATAGAATGGTTGATGATGATAGTTTCACAACAAGTTGCACTAACTCACCATAGACCCAAAAACTATTCTTTCATCAGTCACAGAGTCTTTACATATAGATCTGTTTATCATTGAACACTTCTTTTCTGTATATCGTTAATTAGCTATGTTGATGAGAAAATCCATCAGTGATTTCATTTCTATTACTAGCCTCCATGTCCCTCATCATGCCTTTGAAACCCACCCCAGACCGAATTTGTTGACAAATTTGGCCTTCAAGAATCATAAGAATTGTGAGCAAAGTGGCCAACATCTCAACAAGAGTACTAGACTAGTGGCAAAAAATGGAAAAATTAGAAGGTATGTTCAAATTAATTTACGTACCAAGCTTAATTTAATTTAACGATGTGTTCTTTTTTTGGGTCTCAAATGCTTGTTAATTTATGATTTTACTTATATATGTTCACGATTAAGTTATGAAATAATATTTTGTTATAGGAACTTGGTTGTTCATAGCAGTGTTGAACCGGCCGGACCTCCAACACCTTCTGGCCCTCCTCCTAATCCTTTGTAAGTTGCGGTGATTAATAATTTTGTTTCTTTAATTTTGTGAACTCTGATGAATCAAATAAAGTTTCATATATATAGTCAAAATCTGTCAAGAATAAAATTCTCTTTTCCTTCTTGTTAAATTTTGTGCAGAAGTTGGATCCTGGGGATCGTGGTTGCAGTAGTGATCCCCTTGGTTGGCCAAAAGTGGGTTCCATTACTAAAATGTAAGGAAGTTTAGTTACGGAACCAGAATCATGATGTGATAGTTATTCTTATATTCTTACTGGCACCGACTAATAGGGATCATGTTTTTATTTTTATTGAGTCATACTATAAGTTGGTTTCATAATGGACCATATTATGGTTTTATAGTGTTTTTTTGTTGGTCGATAGTCATTGTAATATTTCACAACATGCTATATTTTATATGTGCAGATAAAGTTGAAAAAGCACTAAATCAGGCAGAAGATGTGGTGGAGACGGTAGAAAAGGTGGCAGAGGAGGTGGAGAAAGTGGCAGAAGACATCGCCGACGATCTTCCGGCCGGTGGGAAATTAAGAAAAGCTGTGGATTTTGTTGAAAATTTGGCTGAAAGAACAGCTGAGGAAGCTGGCTTAGTGGATGATTTCATTGATAAGGTTTGACTTAATAATTCATTTAATCACTGGCATTAATATATATAATATATCGAAATCTGCAAAATAATCTCGCATTTTTGTGATTTTTATAACTAATTGACAAATCAAAACCTTGATGCTGAAAGTCGTCAATGTGATTTCTCAGGAAAACGACGCCACTTAATAATTTCATTTAAGTTCTTCTTTGACTAAGCTTATAAAAATTCACTTTTAAGTATAAATTCTTAGTTTAATACACTTTTTCACCCGTCAAAGTTTCTTTATATTAATTCCCCCCCCCCCAAATAATATTTGCCGATTTTAAATTTGTTAACTAGCTGAAAACGATTTCAAAAATAAAATAAATAAATCTTACTAAAATAAAAAGAGTCACCCTATTACTTCAATTTTTTTGCCTTGTTTTCTGAAAAAAAATGTAAGGATGTTTAACTATTGATATAAAATAAAATGTTCGTCTCGTGACAAAAACAAAGCAATCTATAACAATTGCTACATATCCTAATTACTTATATTTTGGCTCCTTAACTAAACCATTAGATGAAAAAGCGTTGACCTTTTTGTTGATTAGTTGATCATCTCTTAGTAATTGATACATGTAAATGCAGGTTCAAGAGGATGAGGAAAAAGTGGAATCCTTTATTGAATCTCTCGAAGATAAAGAGGCTAAAGCTCAAAAGGCCAAAGAATCAGACACAAAAAAGAATTGAAACTATATACGTACATAATTTAATTTGTTTAGTTGTATGTGGAATAATGTATTGATGATCTATCGACATTTTGTTTGAATACTCCGTTATTCCTTTTACGAAAATAGGGTTAGTTTCTTAATTTTCTCCTGTCTCTTTATTTAATATATGTATTTTTATCAACAAATAAGATGTGTTAAAATTAGAACAGAATAATAATTAGAATTTTTTTTTAAATTGTACATTTTTAACAAATAATATATCGTAGGTGGAAAATGAGAGTGGACTTATGTCGGACTAACATATTATCAATTTTTTCCCATGAATTATATTAATTAATTCACATAATTAATATACCACGAGTTGCTAGCTAGTTTCTAATTTGACGCAGTCGGAAGCTAATGCATGGAGCCTAAGCGGCCAAAAGCCAAAGCAGCAATTAATCTACTTTATATGTTATGTATATTCCTCAACTAGCAATTCCTTTTGGGTTGTATGACTTGTCATGAGCCCTACAAATCCGACAACTAAAACCTATCAATAAAGGATAATTATATAGTTTTTATTGCCATATGTTACAAATAGAGCCAATCGCTGGTGCCATAAAATAAGCAATTGGTTATGATAGTTAATGTTAAACATCCACCACATTTCATGTCCACTTTATATCCACTCTATTAAATTATTTATATATATCACAAAAAATTAAAAACAAAATATCTTGATACATAAGCAATTGTCCTCATATAATGACGTGTTCAACGGAGAGGATGTGGGGTGGACAAATGAGAAATGGTGGATTTGTAGCATTGTCCTTATAAAAATAGGTGGTAGTAAAAAAGAAAAGCAAAAAAAAAAAAAAAAGGTGTTTTGCGTGTTGCCGATGATATTGTAAACAGTAAAAACAAAATAATTTCCCCTCTCTTTAAACGTTGTTATTTCAAGGTGTAAAATTTTAGTTCCAATTAGCACTTGTTGCAGTCCAAATTATTAAAGGCTCCAAACGAGTTAAACGTTTAAAATTAGTTGTCATATTGCTCACAAGTCACAACTTGTGTCTTGTCGTTGGAGGTCCTTCCAAAAGTGGTAGGGTAGTCTCTCAGACCACTTCGATGCCCTCGTAAATTTGTAAGTTGATCTTAGACATTATAGTATTTCACTATTTTCGTGCACTATGTAATTGTGCATACTGTTTGGAATTCCTTCCATTGATTTTTGTAACTCATGCATATATTGGAGAGATTTGGCTACTTTAGCTAGGGTTGGAAGACCATGAAGCTTTAGCTATCAAAGAAGGTTTGCTTCTTAACACACTCAATCCACGCCAAGGGATTCAATTGGAGTTAATTATATATCGTCATTAAGTAATACAATTTCGATGTAGAGACCACATGGTCTATCCTTTTATGAAGCGCACATGCACACGTGGCACCACGTGGCGTCCACATATGCGCCACGTGGACGCCGCATTGATGTGAATGTGTGCATCATTGGG
>CAVNYN010271773.1:0-14032 GCA_963692815.1 Nyctanthes arbor-tristis | reverse complement strand
GTTTGCTATCCACTCATTAAAAGGGGAAAAAAAGAAGAAAGAAAGGAAGAAAAAAGGAAAGGTGTAATAATAGTGAGCGCGTCTCTAAGTTCTAGTCTCTGTTTACTGAGCATTTAATGTTAATTCCTACTAGACTTGGTGTTACTGATATTCATTCTTCAGGTTTGGATGTTGTTCGCACTGATCGTGCTCTTGTGTTTTATGAGAATGAAGCCAATCAAGCAAAGCTGTGGGATGTTCTCGCTGTTTATGTTTGGATGGACAATGATATTGGGTATGTTCAAGGTAAATTACTTTTCCCCCCCATTATTCTAATATGATGCTGGAGATATCTTACCGGCTTCTTTTAAATTTATTTTATCCATTGAGCAGGAATGAATGACATATGCTCTCCAATGGTTATTCTTCTTGAACACGAAGCAGATGCCTTCTGGTGTTTTGAGCGTGCAATGCGAAGACTGGTAAGTCTGTAATAAATATGAATGCACGTGCTCTGCTGCTGCTGCTGTTGTTGTCGCCAACTTTTTATTTGTAAAGTCACTATTTCATTTAACATATTAATTAAGAGATAATGTGGACAGAGTCCTTTGTGACATCACTCTTTTATTTACCTTGCTATTACTTTCAATCCTATTGATGTTTGTATTGTCATTCCTTTTTAGTAAAGTGAAGAGAACACTAAAAGGGCCTTAAATTGTTGATTGTATGTGGTGATTCATGCTCTCCTGTTTGTACATTGTTTTGGCATTTGGGCTTGGTTTGGTGGAGGGAGTTGTTGGCTGAGTGCTCGTAGAGTGTGGTAGCTTGTCATGGCAACTTGGGGAAAAAAGGAAATCCAATTCTTTTTCCAAATCTTTCAACCACATAGGCCTTTTATTGGGTACTGGGCAAAGGTATAATCCAAATGGGAAGTAGAATGTCTGAGTAATGGTGAAACATACATGTCTTGTTCTGGTAGACTCCATCATGCGGCATATCAAACTATTAAAATTTGAAGCCATATCAGCTGTTTATTTGTCTAACTTTTATTCTTATTGTGCGCGTGTGTGATATGTATAAAGGAGTTCTGAACTGCATCTCAAAAGCTACAGGTTCTGTTAGTGGTTGGGTGATGGATGGGGTTATCCTTTGGGATGGTGAATGAATGTTTCGAATTTCCTTCAATAGTTTCCTGGAAATTCCCTTGACAAGAATCTTGCCATATAGGATGGGCTAGAAAAAAGAGGCTCAAAAGAGGGAACTTGCCTAAATATTTCTTTGCACTGTCCAATATTCTTTTTGTAATTGATCAAGTGGTTTTGTTATTAGGATTCATCCTCTTTCATCACTGGATCTTGTACATATTTTCAAATATCTTAGCCTTTAATAAGAGAACAATTTTGCATAATGTACTCTACATTCTTCTGTAGATGAAATAGGGATTCATGATGTAATCTCTGCTTCTGTTGGATTTATGACTTAATTCTACATTTTTCGTTTGCATAGAAGGAAAACTTCAGGAGCAATGCAAGTTATATGGGAGTGCAAACTCAACTGGGTACCTTGGCGCAAATTATCAAAGCTATTGATCCGAAGCTCCATCAGCACCTTGGTATGTGCTGCTGTCTCTGATAGAAGTTAAGTTAAATTGAATAGTTGATGCTAATGATCAATTAGATCAAGTTATTGACTATCCAGCAACATCAGATGAACAAAACGCATAGTGTGTGTGTGGTTCTTCTTCATTTTTATTTTTTGAGCGTGTTTGAGTATAATCTAGTAATGTTTATTGTTATAGATCCTAAGAACTATCTTGAATTAATTTTGGATATGTTGGTTCTACACCAAATTAGAGTAAAAGAGTGGCAACATATTAGCAACGTGATTGAACAGACTAGCAGTTTGCAAGATATTTTTCTTTTTTCTTTCTGTCATTGAGTCTATTTCTATTTGACAGAGGAGCTGGACGGTGGGCAATATTTGTTTGCAATTCGTATGCTGATGGTACTTTTTCGCAGAGAGTTCTCATTTGTGGATGGTTTGTATCTCTGGGAGGTAAAGAGCAATGACTTCAATTGGTTTTGTGGTTCCATGTATTCCAGTGTGGCCAATCTGTATGGATTGTTTTTCTACTCGTTTCCATTGGATTCTTCCTTCTGTTTTTATTTATTTCATATTGTCGTTCTTGTTTGATGCCATTCTTTGACTGGGTAAGCGTGTCTCCTCTTCATATACATATGAACCATTTTGCTAGATGCTAGTTGGTGGTAAATTTGGTTTTCAGGTGATGTGGGCTATGGAGTACAATCCAAACACCTATTCAGTGTATGAAGAGGCCAATGATCCTTCTAATACCGAAAAAAGTGAAGAAGCTAAAGTAGTAACTAGCAAGCTGCTCAAACAGTATGGAAAATTTGAGAGGAAAAATGTAAAAACTGGGTGGACAGACCAAAGTGGTGCTCTTGTTGTTTTCCTTGCCGCTAGCGTCCTTGAGACCAAGAATAAGCGACTTCTGAAAGAGGCTCAAGGACTAGATGATGTTGTTCAGGTACTTGCCTTGGCTGAGTAGGTTTTCTATTATTGGATAGTTGTGGAAACAACATTCAAACTAATTTTCTTTGTTGAACCTTTTCCAGCATTACAAGTCCAACATAAGAACACACACACAGACACACACACACACACAAAATTAAAGAAAAAGAAAAATAAAGCCCAACATAAGAACATATTCATTATTGTTTATGAAATTTTTGCATATCCACTCTTGTAGATTTTGGGTGAAATCACTGGAAATTTGGATGCCAAAAAAGCATTGAACGAGGCGTTGAAAATTCACAAGAAATACTTGAAAGTAAGGGCTTGCTTTACTTTTCATAAAAATGATTTCCTTCTTTCTTAAAGCTTATTAGACAAACAGGCTCTCACTGTCTTCCTCACCCAAATGATGTTTAATAATCTTACTGCTAAATGTTGAATGCAGGCAAAGAAATCACAGTAACCAAGTTGCGAAAGGGTAACGAGTATTATTCTTGCCACAGGTTTTCTCATTCTTTGTTAGTTTGTTCTTTTAGTAAATTTTCGAGTGAGTGGCAGCGGTTCATTGATTTGGGCTTCTATGGTTTTCCACTTTGTTGTAATAATAGTACTGAATTTGTTTGTATATAAGATTTTGAGTTAGAGTGAAACTTGAGCTCAGTGTATTGTACAAATTGTTGTTTAAGAAAAGCCTCAAATATTGGCTTCACTTTTATGTTGTTTTTATGTTTTCTTACTCTTTAGCCTTAAATTTGTACACGTACTAATATGCAATTTTAATTGCTTTTGATTTTTTTTTTTAATATAGATTTAGTGTGCTTTTGGCAACCAATCATAATTGGACGGTGTTATTTTTTCAAATTCTGGTAACTGAGTCATGTGGAAGTACAAGAAAATGACGTGTACAGGTCATATAGTTCAATTGCTTTCACAATTCTAATGTCTTTTTACCATGGTTATCAGAAACGGACCGATCAGCCGGTCGGATAGCCAACCTGACCGGCCCGGTTAACAATTTTTTTAACACTACACAATTAAACAACAAATGACCCGGCTGACCTACGGGTTTTCTCAGAGAACCCGAAACCAAAAAAACCTAAGAACTTATCGAGTTGTTGCATATCAAGTAAATTTAGAATAAGGTAAAATTACGTCTACTAACTCTATTTTTCTCCAAGTAGCCTCGTGTTGACTTCTCATATTATTCCAAACATGTACCATAATTTTGTAGAAAATTATGGACCTTTCAAGTCATTATTTGCCTAATTTTTTATTCTTTTAAAATAACTTTTATTTACATGAAAAAATATAAAATTTTACTTTTCATTATAATAGATTTTTTATAATTTTTTTTAATGAATCTTTAAATTTATGGTTTTTCATGAAAATTTTTTAAATAAAAGTTTGTTTTTAAATAAAAGTTCTAAGGAAGATTTTTCTTAACTAATAAATCCACTAATGTCATTTAACATTTTATGAAATCCACAAATTAATTAAGATCATCCATTTCCAAAGGTGAAGGTTTGTAAAAGTCTCAATTGAATAAACCATTGTGGTTGTGAAAGGATTTAAACATGTAGTACTTAATTGTTGGTTCAAGGAGAGAGAATAATGAGAGATAAATACATATAGACGTTATGTGGTACGTCAAGAAGTGCTACATGTATACATATAGCATACATGATGGCAATTTGTCGTGATGTACAAGACTTGCGAGACAATGACTACAAGATTGTGACTCTAGTCTATTGCAAGAAATTCTATAAGAAAATTGATCATCGTTGAAATAGATGAACCTGTTAAAAATCTAATAAATATGTTCTTCATATACAATCAAGATCTAACCATGAAGGAGAAGAAGACAAGAAAAAAGAGAGACACTAAGAGAAAGAACAAATCCTAGAATTTTAGAATGCGCCCCGAAAGTGTATTTACATTTCTCTTATAAGGACTAACTTATACAAAACAATAGATAACATAAAATAAATCATACAAATATATTAACATCCCCCGCGTGTAGGGCCAAACTCACGATGCTACAGCAGAGAGCAATAAGAGTTTGTCACGTAAGAAACAAAAGCGAGAGACTGAATGAGACTTAGAGTCTGTTTGGTATCAGTTATAATCTAGAATATTATAATTAAGAATGATTGTGTAATTATTAATCCACTCAAAAGTGGCTGAATTGACAGGTGAGTAATTTATTTTCTTTTTTTTTTTGGGGTTTTTAAAGGTGGGTCTCGGATTCTGGTGCTTTGAAACCAGGAAAAGTGAATGGGAAAGAATGGCAGCCAGCTTTTTTTGGTTTGAGTGGCGGCCAACCTTCTTTTTTAATTATAAAAGTGGGTCCAACTTTTGACCTCGTCTTGTGTATGTCCTTTAAAAAATGATTGCTATTATAAACAAAAGCTATTATAATTGAAAACAAACGGGGCCTTAGTGAAGAAGTCTGCAAGCTGCAACGAAAAAGTAACAAATGGTAAAGTAATGGTACCATGCTGAAGATGATGACAAACGAGATGACAGTCAATCTCAATGTGCTTAGTGCACTTGTGAAACATAGAATTGTGAGATATTTGGATAATACTTTTATTATCACAATACATAGGTGTAAGAGAGGAAAAAGAAACTCCCATATCAGAAAGTAACCATCGCAACCACGCAATCTCAGTAGTAGTCGATGCTATGGCAAGATACTCTACCTCCGTGGAGGAGCGAGAAACCACAGTTGCTTCTTATTCTTCTAAGAAATAAGAGTATCACCTAAAAGATACAAAATCTAGTTTTAGGCTTACGGTCACTGGGATCACCATCCCAGTCTGCATTAGAGTAAGCTCGGAGCTCCAAGGAAGAGGTGGAGAGAAAGAGGAGACTTTGGAAACATGAACCACGAATATAACGCAAAATATGAATCACAGCTGTCCAATGAATAGTAGTAGGAGTAGAAACAAACTGACTAACAACATGCACTACATAAGCAATATCAGGACATGTAATTGTAAGATAAGCAAGAGAACCAAAAATAGTATGATACGAAGTAGGATCATTCAATGGAATAGCATCAGATGACAGATAGCGAGTATTTGCCTCACTAGGGATGTCAACAGTCTTAGTACCAGTAAGGTGAGCACGCTTAAGAAGATCTATGATATACTTAAACTAATAGATCATATAACCTCTAGGTGAAGAAGCAACCTCAATTCCCAAGAAATAAGATAAAGGACCTAAATCCTTCATTTCAAACTGCCGAGCCAACTCACACTTTAGATCATTTATCCTAATAACATCATCACCAATTATAATCATATCATCAACATATAACAAAAGAAGAATACGACTAGCAGACGTAGATTTAAAGAACATAGTAGAATCATGATGGCTAGAGGTAAATCCAACAGAAGTTACAACAGTGAAAAATTTCTCAAACCAAACATGAGGTGTATATTTGAGATCATAAAGTGCCTTCTTGAGTTTACAAACATATCCAGGATCATGAAAAACACCAGGAAGAGGAACCATATACACTTTTTCATTAAGGGCTCCATTGAGAAAAGCATTTTTCACATCTAACTGAGATAGAGACCACTGACAAGCAGATGCAATAGCAGTAAGTGTATGAACAGTTGTCATATTTGCAACATGAGCAAAAGTTTCCTCATAATCTGAACCATACTGCTGATTGAAACCCTTAGCAACCAAACTAGCCTTGTAACATTCAACAGAACCATCAGATTTTGTTTTGATCTTATAAACCCAACAAGAGCCAATAGCATATTTATCATGGGGTAATAAAACTAAATCTTTGCATAGAGTAGAAACTTCATCAGCCATAGCTTGTTGCCAACGAGATCGGAAGAGAACTTCTTTATAAGAAGAAGGTTCAGATAATTTGTAAATAGAAGATAAGAAACAACAAAAGGACTCTGAATAATGAGAATAAATGAAATCAAGCAACTAAATAGACTTACGAATGCGAGTGGGATATCGAGAATTAGGTGCAGGAGGAGTAGAGGGAATTTCAGATAGTGCTTGTGAAGTCAGAGGAGGAGAGGGAACAACTTAAACCTGTGCATGTATATCTGTAGCAAAAGATGACTCAAGAGTGAATGATGACTCAAGAGTAAGAGAAGAGTGGCTATTAGTGTTATCAAGAAATAGATCAATATGAGCAAGATCAGGCTTAGTGAGGCTAGGAGTTGTGTTAGCAAGGGAGAAGAATGGAATGTGTTCGAGAAACACAACATGACGAGAGACATATAACTTTTGACTAATATGATCAAAACACCAATAAACTTTATGACCCTCTCCATATCCTAAGAAATACAAATAGTAGAGCGATAAGTTAACTTGCTACGTTCCACTTTCAGGAGAAGAACAAAACAAGTACACCCAAAAACCTTCAAGTGTGAGAAGCCAAGAGGATACCCAAACAATGTTTCAAACGGTGATAAACCATAAGTGGTAGAAAATGAAATCCTATTGATTAAGTAGACAGTTAGAACCGTTTTCTCCCAAAATTCATTAGGCAATTTAGCAGCTAACAAGAGGGAACATACAATTTCAACAATATGCAGATGCTTTCGCTCAGCAACACTATTTTTTTGTGGAGTGTCAGCGTGTGAAGTATGGTGAATAGTGCCATCAAAAGCAAGCAACTCAGAGAAAGTAGTAGAAGTATACTCCGCACCCAAATCAGACCGAAAACACTTAATTACAGTGGAGTATTGAGTTTTAATAAGTGCTCTAAAAGAACGATAAACAGAAAAAAAATCAGAACACTGCTTAATTAGATACACCCAACAATAGCGACTATAATCATCAACAAATGAGACGTAATATCTAGATCCTCCTTTAGTGGTGTGGAGGTAGGTCCTCACACATCAAAATGAACAAGAGCAAATGGTGCTGTAGAACGTGAAGTACTGTGAGAAAAGGGCAAGGTAGAGAATTTTGCCAATTTACACCCACTACAATTTGAGATGTCATGAGTTTGCAAATATCCCAAATGACCTTTAGAGGCTAGGAATTTTAAATGACTAGCTGATACAAGTCCAAGGCCAGAATGCCACAGATAAAACTTTGAGGAGGAAGAATTCAAGTGGAAGGATGACAAATCAACACTAGGAGCAGCAATTTGCACAGGTTTCAAACTATCCATAACATATAACCCTTCTTGCCTACGACCTATCCTAACGACCTTTTGAGATTTAGCATCATGGCTATGGCAAGCAGTGGTGAGAATTGTACCAAACATCCAGAATCATATAATTAACCAACAGAAACAAGATTCAACACAAGACCAGGAACACAATAGACATCTGAAAGAAATAGTGCATGTGTATTAACAGAACCAACACCTGCTAAAAGGCAAAGGAGTGCCATTAGCAGTTTTTATAGACGTATGTGAGGTAGAAGGCTGTAAATAATCAAAAGAAGTAGAGTCTAAAGACATATGTCTAGAAACACCTGAATCAATAACCCATCGAGAAGTATTATTGGAACGACGAAAAGATGACAAACCTATATGAGCAGAAACTAACATAGAACATGGTTATGTAGCTATGAACTGCTGAAATTGTTCAATAAGATTTTGTGAGACTAGAAACTTTTGAAATTGCTCAACAAACTCAATCAATGATCCATCCATTGCAAAATATTTCAATCCATAGTCAACTAATCCAACTATTTTACCGATCAAAAATCAAATTCTTGGCAGCAACAAATAACACAAATTGAACAAAACCCGACAAATTAGCCCAATAAATATCACCAATGAACCAACAAATAGCACCAAAGTACTGACAAATGGCACCAACAAAATCTTATTCCAAGTCTTCAAATATAAACCATAAGAGATGAACCAAAAGTCACAATAAATTGAGCGTCTCAAAGGTAAGAAAGACTAACAAATTGGGAGAATCAGTGCATTAAAGTACCACGAACAGGTAGGAAATGAAATTCCAAGCCGATAGAAACCCCCTTGTTGTTTTAGATCTACACAATTTCATCAAAATCCCAATCGGTCAGATCGAGTTGTTTAATTCTTACCAAAAATGTCAATCTATCTTTGATACCATGTTAACAATCTAATAAATATATATGTTCTTCATATACAACCAAGATCTAACCATGAAGGAGAAGAAGACAAGAAAAAAAAAGGGACACTAAGAGAAAGAACAAATCCTAGAATTTTAGAATGCACCCCAAAAGTGTATTTACATGTCTCTTATATACACAAGGACTAACTTATACAAAACAATAGATAATATACTAAAATAAATCATATAAATATATTAACAGAACCTTCACCATCCACTTACACAGTATATGGAGCATTGATCATCAACAAGACACTGAGGAACCCCTCCCCCCCCCCCCTCAAACAAAAAAAGCAAAACTCAAATAAAAAAAATTGTTAGGATTAAGGATAAGTTACCAAGATAAAATTATTTATCCATTTCTAGCTAAATTTGCAAAACATCTATACATTTATTAGCCTTAAAAAAAAAATTGACAGAATTATACTTGGAGTGGGTAGAGACGATCATTTATGTAATCTAAAAATAGAAATAGTAAATCGCGGTGCATTATTCCTTTGCTTAGCATGTGCATGTATACACATGCGTATATACATTTATTTATTTATCGAATTAAAAAGGAAAAAATTCCACAACAGACTCTATTTCAAGAGGCTAAAATTTCGATGGTTTTCTGGCTTTGATTACATTGGCATTAACCACCAGAAATTCAATTGCCACTGAATTTTGATGAAAGGTTTTGCTTTGGATATTTCAATTATTTTCCCACCATTAACACACATTCATCACCAAACACTCCACTATTTTAACCAATTTCTCTCCCATTATATATAATATTGTTTTTCAATATTCACCTTTTACTTCCCCTCTCTCTCTTGAAGTTTGTATCCAGATATAAAGCATCAAGAGTTGAGAGTGTGTAGGGTGCTTTTTTTGTTTTTTTACTTTTCTTTTCTTTTTTCCTTTTATGTTTTTTCATTACATTGCATGGATTCATACAAATCCATGGGATGCCACTGAATTCTCTCATGGATTGTTGAAAATACATTATTATTTATATATCCATGCATGTTCCTTGACTTGCAAGAAGTACAACCATGTCATCGACAAAGATGAAAGGTCTTCTGAAGGGTCTTCGATACATTTCTCAGATATTCGGTGACTATCTTTCTCTATTCTATCAAAGTTGAAACAAAGTATTGAAATTGCTTCTTCAAATTGTTAATGTTGAATTTGATGCAGAGGAAGAGAAGGAAGAAGAATTCAAGATTGGTCTTCCCACAGATGTAAAGCATGTGGCTCATATAGGATGGGATGGACCTTCAACTGTTGATAATCCAAGCTGGGTATAAATTCCATTTTGTTTTCCTTAAAATTTTGGTGTATATTTTGCATCATTGTCAACCAAAGGAACGTTCCCTTTTTTGCGCTAAGGGGCGATCCATAAGTTGATAAGAGCTCGACTTAAGCAATGGATTAAAGTAATTGGTTGTTTCATGTACAGATGAAAGAATTCGGCTCAGCACAATCAGCACCATTAGCCCCCCCTGGGGACCCTAAAGAGAACCCTGAAATTAAATGGGTTTCTGAAGGTTTGTTACACCCCGAATTTGTTTGCACAAATCGAAGATTTTGAAAACATGGTGAGAGTAACGATGTTTGAGTTGTCATGGGTTTTTTTTTTTGGTAGATTCAAAAGGCAACAAAAAAGAGAAATCTTCAAGCAGGGATCAACCTGAAGTGCCAAAATCCTCAAGACGCCGTTCTTCAAAAGAGGATTCACCAGATTCTCCGAAAAAGAAAGATTCATCAAACAGAGGCAAATCAAGACGTAACTCCAAGGACTCGTCTGAAGGCAGTATCAAATCCAGTCGACAAAACCAGGAATCAGGCCAGGGAACCGACTCTTCATCAAAGAATCTCCCAGACATTCCCAAGAAATCTCGTAGAAAGAAGTCTAAAGAGTCGGTGATGAGTGGTGGATCAAGATTGAGAGGCACCTCGGCCGACCCTGGATCTCCTACCACTGAACAGAATCAAACTTCAGCTGTAAATCCAGCTATAGAAGAAGATCAAGACAATAAAATTACTGGTGAATATTGATGTTTTTTCCCGCCCATAGGTAATTAATTTTCTCTACCTCAACCCAAACATTTTGTTCATAAAATATTTCACCAAAATCTTGTTTATAAATCACCTTTGATTATGCTATCAACCATGACATTTTTCCTTTCGGAATTTGCCCCTGTTTTTGTATCAATTTAGAATTCAGGATACATTGTAGTGTATAATATAATTATCCCATGATTCTGTAGTTATACATATGATTCTTGTTTTTCAGATGACATTTTACTATAATTTGCCAGCATAATTACCCATGTTTCGTCAAGATTCAAGAGCAACAATATATGCATATGAATGTTCTATCTCTGTTCCATATGTCTCATCAAATATTACATGTCAAGCACCACTTGAAAGGAATACAGTAACAAAATAGAATATACTCATTCGGTTGATTTACAGCTTCAATTGCAAAATAAAACTCGAGGAAAAAATGAAAATCCTATCCAATCAACATAGGAAAAACAAAAACCCAATCAACATCAAAACATAGGAAACATGTATCCCAGGATGACCTGAGTCGACATTGAAAAGGGCTGTTTTGGGAATGTCCGGTTTGCTGCACAACTTAAGCTGCTCTATGCCACCACTGGCCTTAGAGAACAAGAAGTCCTCATCAATACAAAGGTCTAAGTTGCCCTTCAACTTCAATTTTTTCCCAAGTTTGGACACAAAACCAGCAGAGAATGGGATTCTCCCTCCCAAATTGTTGTTCTCCAAATTCAACTCACTTACAAATTTTAATGCCCCAAATTCCTTTGGCAATGTTCCTTCAAGATTGTTGTTATCAAGCCCTAAGTAAGACACGTTTCTCAAATGTGCCGCCATCGACCCCGGTATACGACCAATTAGCCCGATACTCGAAAGTCCGATTCTCAATATGCCCCCAAGGTTTTTCCATATTTCCGGTATCTGTCCTCCAAGAAAATTCCCACTCAGATACACTTCTTTCAAATTTATCATCTCTCCCAAGAACAATGGCACTCCAAAATTTCCCAAATGGTTGTAACTCAAATCCATGAATTCTAGCTTCTTCAAACACCTGAAATTTTCTGGGATTTTCCCAGAAAATCCATTGAAACTCAGATCAATCTTCAACAAATATGTCAAGTTCCCAATGGATTCTGGGATCTTTCGTCGAAACCCATTTCCACTCAAATCAAGGACCTTCAATTTCTTCAGTTTCTGAAAAAAGTTTGCTGGAATTTCACCTTCAAACATGTTTCTTGATAATGAAAGCTGTTCAAGATTCATTAACCCAGAAAGCCCACGTGGGATTTCTCCAGAAACATTGCTTCCTGTCAGAACCAACCTTCTTAAACTGCCTAAATGGTTCAACTTGCCATTAATGGAGCCATACAGAGCTGGGTTTTCCACAAAAATTAGTTCTTCCACAGAAGAGTTTTGCGAAAAACATGAAGAAAAATTCGGAAATGGGATTTTAATTTCAGTGAAGCATTTGTAGAAGAAGAGCTTTCTGAGGTGAGAAAATGGGGAAAGCAGTAAAGGATCAAGATTAGACTTCAAACTACAAGGTGGATTCGGAGAGTAGTCCGATACATAACCGAAGCTCAGCTCAGTAATGTGGGGAATCACGGCGTCGGAGGTGGCTGCTGACGGCGGCGGCGTGGCGTCGGAGAAATATTCACAGACTACACCGTGTGGGGCGGAGATGCAGAGGTCATCAGGAAAAAGCTTACGCCATGGAACATCAGAGTTCATGGATTCAAGAACTCTGTAAACCGCTTCTTGCTCAGAGGCGGCAAGTGGTGGCTGTGAAATCACAGAACTTGACATGAAAGTGGTTGCAACAAAACAGAACGGGAAGAAACAGAGCAGGGACTGTGCCATTGGAACTGCTCTTGGGATTTTTGGGAGAGTTACATGTAGCGAGAAATGGGAAAGAGGCCAGAGGGGTGTTGAAGCAGATATAAAAGTGAGGGGAGGTGATGGGGTTGGGGGTTTAAGGAAGGAGGGTATGGTAGGGTAGGGTAGAAGAGGATGTTTGTTTGGGAAGATGAAAAGGAAGAAATCAAAGGATAAAAGTTGTTGCAGAGATATGCCTGTTTTACTGCAAAAGAGTTTGGAGTTTTTGGCTGAAATGACGATTTTTTGTTCCTACTTTTTTAAACCAAAAGCAACCTATTTTTCCCATGGAGCTTTTTTTTGGGTTCCATAAAGTCTCTGCGTACTTATATGAAAACACTATTTTTGGAAAGAAAAAAAAAATTAATGAACTCTATTATTTTCAACAAGTGAGAAAAGTGATATATATATGTAAGTTTTATAGTAGAACAACGAGTTCTGATCTAATACTATATGTTATGGTATGATATGATGTCATATAGACATGTGACGTGTATCGAAACACGTCACATGAAAAATCACAACCATGTGGCGTGCATCATGTCTACACCACGTTAACTTTAATTTAAGAAAAAAATAAACTCCTTATAGAATACTACATTAGAGATTAAAAAAAAAAAACCAAGTAATCATAACAAGTAATGTTAGTGCTAATTATAAAGTACCTACCGGTTGTGTGGGCTACTTTGGTCCTCTCACGTGCAACAAAAGAGTAAAGAGTTACGATAAATGTCATGTAAAACATATTTGATATCAAATAATTGATCAATTCGGTAGGTGTTTAGATTTTGTTTGAAGGTTGTGCGCTCGGCAAAGTGAATCACATTCAACACTATCGAGTTGTATGCGCAGCTCATACACCAAATTTTGTCATCGAGAACCTCAGGAAGCAAGAGCTTATCACGTTAGAATATCTATAATTGATGTGCTAATTTTAACTAGTCATGTAAGTAATAAAGTGAATTATAGTATTGGTTAAATGAATGACCAAAACAATTGACTAAAGACGCGAGTATTGTCAAACAGTGAAATGATTTTGATTTAAAATAACTGTGAGATGTAAAGAATTTTATCTCTCGACTTTCTACATAGGCATGTTTACTCAATCCTCAAAATACAAATGGTCATATTTCTCTCTTTTTTTCCCCTCCCCTTATGGAGATGTTTGTATTACATTTCGTAGATATTGATTTCTATGGAGTCAAATCAAGCTATGTGCATGGAGTTCTTGTGACATGGATGTTTTCTATTGACAGTCATATGTGACATGACTATTTTCTATTAGCAGTTAGACTCCATTTCGAAACCTATCTAATTCAATAGACGGACACTTTTGTAGAGTGTAAGTCAAGCAGGACTACAATTATGTAATTAAAGACCTGTTCATTTGCGGGGGCTAAAGGGACAATTTTTGGACGCTGTAGATATATATCGTAGAATCCCAAAATTGCACCTTTTCCATTGTGCTTTGTCTGGTTAAAACGCCTTTTTAG
>CAVNYN010271769.1:0-12696 GCA_963692815.1 Nyctanthes arbor-tristis | reverse complement strand
CTTCCCATCTTCTATCACATGGCTCTTTCTTGAGTCATGGGCAGTTTCTTCTATTTAAGCCCTCCTCCCGATTCATCTATCCTCAGCTCAAATTAAACTGTCTTCTTCTTTTCTCTCACAGAAATCTTCAAACTTTCAGAAGAAAGAACCTCGTTGGGGAAAAAAAAAAAACACAGAATCTGTTGAAGAAAATCAAGAAACCCAAAAATGTTTAGTTTTTCAGATAGTCGGAGATGTGTTTGGGTAAATGGCCCTGTGATTGTTGGAGCTGGGCCTTCTGGTTTGGCTGTGGCTGCTGGCCTGAAAGAACAGGGTGTCCCATTTGTGATTCTTGAAAGAGCTGATTGCATTGCTTCTTTATGGCAAAAACGCACATATGATCGCCTCAAACTTCATCTTCCCAAGCAGTTTTGTCAATTGCCCAACTTCCCATTTCCTGATCACTATCCAGAGTATCCCAACAAGAAACAATTCATCAACTACCTCGAATCATATGCCAGGCATTTTGACATCAACCCACAGTTCAATGAAACTGTGGACTCTGCTAAGTACGATGAGTCTTGTAAGTTTTGGAGAGTTAAGACTGTTTCTCCAAGTGGGTGTGAGGTTGAGTACCTTTGCGAATGGCTAGTGGTGGCAACAGGGGAGAATGCGGAACCAGTTGTGCCTGAAATTGAAGGCTTGCAGAACTTTGGAGGAGAAGTAATTCATGCCTGTGATTACAAATCCGGCGGCAATTTCCGGGGAAAGAGAGTACTTGTTGTGGGATGTGGAAATTCAGGCATGGAAGTTTCTCTTGATCTTTGCAACCATGATGCTAAACCTTCAATGGTTGTCCGAAGCTCGGTGAGTATTTCATATTTTCATTCATTCATTTCCTTCCAAGAAATCTGGATTCCAGAATAAAGATTCTAATGGATATTTTCCTATGTTTTCAGGTTCATGTATTGCCAAGAGAAGTATTTGGGAAATCAACATTTGAACTGGCAATGTTTTTGCTAAAGTGGCTACCACTTTGGCTTGTGGACAAGATTTTGCTGGTTTTGGCATGGATGATTCTTGGAAACATTGAGAAATACGGGTTAAAGCGACCATCCAATGGTCCATTGGAGCTCAAGAACACACAGGGAAAAACTCCTGTTTTGGACATTGGTGCACTTGAAAAGATCAAATCCAGAGAAATCAAAGTAGTCCCAAGAATCAAGAGATTTTCGTGTGGCATGGTTGAGTTTGTCAATGGAGAAAAGCTCGAACTCGACGCAGTTGTTATGGCTACCGGATATTGCAGCAATGTTCCTTACTGGCTACAGGTGAGAAAAGTTTCTATTTTTAAGGTTCAGCCACACACTGAAAGCTCGGAAAAATTAAGGAATATGTTTCTTGGACTGTAGGCTGATGTTTCTTTTCTTGATTAACCATTTCAGGAAACTGAATTCTTCTCCAAGAATGGATTCCCGAAGGCACCATTTCCCAATGGATGGAAAGGAAAGGAAGGATTATATGCAGTTGGATTTACGAGGAGAGGGCTATCTGGTGCATCTGCTGATGCCATGAAAATAGCACAAGATATTGGCGAAGTCTGGAAAGATGTTTTGAATCAGAAAAAACAAAAATTCCCTACTCATAGAAGATGCATTTCGACATTCTGATCAAGGAGACTGTCGATTTTTCTGACTCCTTCCATTCTTTCTTTCTTTCTAACAGCACAATAGGCGAGATTTTGACTTCTTTTCGTACTTAATCTTGTCAGGTTCAACCTACTAATGGTGTATACAGAAAAGAAAAGAAAAAAAACCCAGATAGCATAGAGATTAGCCCTCTCCAAGAAATGCCCAAGTTTTGTGATTCTTTTGGGCATCTTTGCATACTAGGATGATGAGGCTTTTCTTCCTTTCCATTTTTACCACCAACTTCTATGTAGAGTCGTATAATTTTCTAGTGATCAATTATAATGAAAAAGTCTTTCTTATGCATTTGTAAGTTTAACAAACTTTTATTTACCTATAAGCTGAAGTTGCATGTTATTAGTGCATGGCAAAATACTAATGAAAACAACAAAACCACTCTAAGCCCCTTACAAATGAGAAGGGATAAACATTAACAATGAGTATGTAAAGATTGAATGAAACGACAAACAGTTTTCTGAACGATCATGATCGATTCATATTACTTAGCAAAGAATGAAAACAAATTACCATGATTTGACAATAGTATCGTAAATCTGACTCTTATAAACTCTATATTATAGTAACAAATAAAATGTGAGATATAATGCCTATACTTGCACAAGTTCATCGTCAACAATAAATTTCGCCCCTATTGCGGTCCGGGTTTTGATAATCAACTTGGCAGTTAAATCAATCATGATTCATCATTAATGATGAATGATTGAATGGCATCTGTGATTAGTTCTTTTAAAACGTTTGTGCATATTCTTCTTTCTTTTAGGGGAAAATACCTGTAAAAAATTCAGTAAATGGGTCCTCGCTGGGTTTACAAAAACGCGGCCCAAAATTCATATTCAGTCTCTGCTATTTTTAATAAAAAAACAAAAGATTAAGTTGGCGTCGCCCGGACTCGAACCGGAGACCTTCAGTGTGTTAGACTGACGTGATAACCAACTACACCACGACACCTTGTTGTCAAAGCTTCTGATCCTCTCTATTATAATAATTATATTAGGGGTTTTTCGCACTACTTACAAGTGAATTAGGTTATTAGTTCAGGGTTGAGACATGAGATTTGATTCCCTATAATTGCTAAGACTGGTAAGTGAGTGTAAAACATTGTGATAATATTGTCAACGGTGTCATACTACTAGTCATCACTTTAATGCATACTAAATTACTGGGCCGTACTTTAGGCGACACAAGCGAAACAATTTTCATGTGTTTTTGTCCTTTAACTAGATTGTGTCCTTCTTATCCAACCAAACCTCTCAACATCCAAAAACCAAGTGCATCCACAGAGAGTACACATTCTTCAATTTCCTAAGACAAGAAAAAGAAGCTAAAAGAACAACTCACATGGTTTCTCCATACCATGTACTAAATTCATGAAATTTTGTTCTGATTTTGAGTGGCCCATCTCACATTCTTGAATCTTGAACCTCAAGCTCCATTGAGTTCACTTTGTCACCCTCATTTATGTCCTTGTCTATTTCTTAACCACACCCAAGCTATGGGTTCTTTCTTCTTCAGACATCTTTACTTATGTTGTGCAGATTACCACATGGGGGTGGTCATAGGTTACTTTATTATTCCCATCACAATGCCTCTTTTCAGGTTGCCCCTCCCTAACATCTTTTGTAACAAGACAAGACATCAATTTTGTTTTCAGCCTGTTATCCACTATGTTAATGACAATATCTACTCGAGTCTCTAAGGCAACTAAATTAGTAATAATGCAACAATAATCGAATGTGATTGTTTCTGTCTACGCGATCTCCTTAGCCATAGCAAAATGCTTTCATATTGAAATTTTGGTAGAACATAGCAACCATGTATACGAGAAGATAAATTGCTAGAACAGAGTAATCTATAATAGCCACGAAGAGCGTAATGAACAAGGTGGAGCTATACTACGAAAATATTTTACATTGTGTGCACTACATTTTAGTTATAGCTGAAATATACTTGATCTTCATTCTCTATTGTGACAATACTTTCGTTTTTCACATCCACCTCAATCTTTGGTATATCTTGGTTGTCCTATATCCAAAAATTCTGTTAAGCATGCCTAAAGATACTTACATGGCCCCTTTATGTTTATTTTTTTTAAAAACAAGTTACTAGTACAAGCAATATAAATGTACAAACAATATACAAATGCGCACAGAATTACATCCAATGAAACTCAATGCAAAGAGATAATATAAACCAACATAAATGTTGGAAAACCCCACACAATTTGTGATTGGTGGCACTCATATTTTAAATATACTAAATAGAGAAATGATAAATAAGTGCAATAAGAGCAAGATTTTTTTTTAAAAGAAAACCACCCGTGGTGGTAAATTCATTGAAAACCCCAATGGTGAATTAATGTAGGGTGAAAAACTCAAGGGGAGAAAACCCAAAGTTTAAAAATGAGGGGGAAAGAACCTATTATCGAATAATATATAAAGGGAAATTTTGATGAAATTCTAAAGAACCTGATCTAACACCTTGTGACTTGGTCATCTGGCTACGTGCAAAGAGCCAAATATAGTTCTGTAGAAAAGCTCGAAAATTTTGAGGAAAAACATAACTCCTTATATACGCAATTCCACCACCCCCACCCAAAAAAAAAAAATGAAAAGAAAAGAAAACCAAAGCACCCTGTTTGCTATTGTAGAACACATTATTGCCCTACTAAAAATTTGGACTTTCGACCCGTCCAAATTGGAACCTTGGCCCAACTCTCCTTTGTTGTAAATAGAAATGGCAATGGGGCGGGTTCGGGGCGGGTATCCCTTCCCATCCCCGCCCCGTTAAGGAATTTCCCGCCCCGTACCCACCCCGTACTCAATTGAATCGGGTACGGGGCGGGGGAGCTTCCGGGCGGGTACGAGAAAAATAACCGTTACCCGTCCCGTTAAGAAAATTCAAATAAAATTAAAAAAAAATAGATTTTTGTCAATTGTCGCTGAGGTGAAAGAGACTAGAGTTTGTCAATAGTTTGTCTATTTTCTTGATTTAGTTTATGTTATTTTAAGTTAAATTTTGAATTAATATTAACTATTAATTATTAAAGTTGGAAAAATTTACCAAGTAGAACATCTACCAAAATAGTCAAGGCATGTGTTATGTGTATCTTTGGGCATAGGTTTGAAACCTCACACTCACATTGTCAAAACATTTTTACCAAATTTATAAAAAAAAAAAAAAGAAATATTCGGGTAACGGGGTCGGGCCGGCCACTACTCGTCCCCGCCCCGATAAGAATTTCGCCCCGTACCCGCCCCGATACTTAACGGGATGGGGCGGATACCCGCGGGTAACGGGTAATGGATATAAAATTGTCATTCCTAATTGTAAAGTTCAATTGAAGGGCAGCTTTCAGAAAAAGTTTCCTACGTCACACAAAGATAGACTTATATTCTATTTTCGTTTGTTCTACAAAATTATAATATTTTTCATTTAAATTGTTGTAGTAATTAGAATACTAGTTTTCATGTATACCCCTATTTAATGAGCATTGTTATTCATAATTAATAATAATAAATAAAACTATTCAAGTAAAATAAACAAGCAGGCATATTAGGGGAATGATTCTAAAATTTTCTTAATTCATTAATATTTTCTAACAACATTCATTATTGTTTTCTTAATTCTTGTGAAAATGATTATAGGACAGAGGGTGTGAAAACGCTACTGTGGTGTCTCAAGTTAGTCACCAGCCTTTATAGTTGATATTTACAAGTTACTGTATCACTTTATGTAACAAACATATTATTATACATTTTAGGGACAATTGGAGAAATAGTCTAGTTTTAGGAATAGTTTTGGAAAAATGGCAAAATACTTAAGGTTTTGGAAAAATGGCAATTTTGTTTGGTAAAATTACACATACAACCTTCTTACAAAAATGGCAAAATAATTAAATGGTTGTGATTTTCTATAGTACACACATATCAATGGCCCAAATTGAAAGATATAAAATGAGTAGATTAAAAGACACAATGTGTATTTTGTTTTAGACAACGGACACTCATGGTTGGAGGGAAACAATTACAGAATGGACATTCATAGTTCATAGTTAGAGGGAAACAATAGTTAGAGGGAAACAATTAAACAATGGACATTTATGTTTGGAAACAAAAGAAGCTAGCAAATCATTAAACGCATCTTCCTACATTGGCACCAAATGTCAAGAAATTTGTTCCGTGAACGTAAAATGTTTTCGGCAACCGATGTGATGGCTTTAAGTTTAAAGTAGTAAAGTGACTCATAATTATAGAATACTACGTTTAGATTATACAAAAATATAGAATTTAATTAAATATAGAATTTTTCCAGCAGCCGATGAGATGATGTTTAAGCTTAAAATAGCAAAATAACTCGTAACTGTTTAATACTTACTATATTGAAGTTATATCGAGTTGTAGAATTTACTTAAATGTAGAACTTTCCAGTAACTAATGAGATGCATTTAAAGGGTTAAATATCTCGTAATTGTACAATTCTATATTTATTTTATGACGAATTGTAGAATGTACGTAAATGTAGAATTTTTCCAGCAATCCAAGTGATGTTAAGCTAATAACTCGTAATTGTAGAATAATAGATTTAAGTTATGCTGAATTGTAGAATTTAGCTCAATGTAGAATTTTTTCAGCAACTGATGATACGTGTATAAGCTTAAAGGGTTAAAGTAACTCATTATTGTATTATTCTACATTAATGTTTCAACGAATTGTAGAATTTACTTAAATGTAGAATTTTTTCAGCAATCCAAAGTGATGTCATTAAACTTAAAGTAACTCGTAATTGTAGAATACTAAATCTAGGTTATATCGAATTGTACGTATATGTAAAATTTTTCCCGTAACTGATGAAATGTGTTTAAGCTTAAAGGGTTAAAGTAATATGCAATTGTATAATTCTACATTTAGGTTATATAAAATTGTAAAATTTATTTAAATGTAAAATTTTTGTAGCAATCCATGTGATGTCTTTAAACTTAAAGTGATAACACTAACGGTAGAGTACTATATTTAGATTATATAAAATTGTAGAATTTAAGTAAAAGCATAATATTTCCAACAACCAATTCAATGTTTTTATAGCATACAATCTTAGATGCATCACATAAAGGTAGAACAATATGCTTGAGTTGAAGACAAATGTGAAATTACACTTAGTGGAATTCTTTCCGTAACGGGTGCAACATGTTTAACATGCAATATTGATCCCCTGCCATCATTAGCATATGCATAGTTTACATAACATATTTAGAGGTGCATGACATCCTACAACAAAAATGTACAAGCACAAAAGGTTGGACAAAAGAAGCTATATCGAAGGGGCCAAAGGGGTTAGCATTAGGACAACCATGTAGGAACATGCTATTGCCACAAGAAGTTAACATAATCTTCCACTAGGCTCTCTTCCAGGCATGTTCTGCTGTGTAAAGAGTTTGCTGATAAGAACTTTTGGTTGCCTTTCTCTTCACCCGGCTTCCAATACTTGAAGTGTCATGAACTGCTGTTTTGTAATAGACCTTGTTGCCCTTTTCAAATTTTAAATGTATGACCATTATCAAGCTTATCAAATAACTCTGTTCATATGCAACCATCATCATCGCAGTCACTTATCCTTTCTGTAAATGACTTGCTCCATCACCTCCCCTATCAAGATTTCTGATTGAATTCTATACCAACATCAAAACTAGAATTGTTACCATTTCTCGATTCTTCCACTTAAACATTAAATGCTAACATATTCCCCTGGCCAATGCTCAAGGCAAAAAAAGTGTAAAGGCCTCCTCCACTAATCAACAGCTAATGTCTGAAAAGATTTTGTAAAGGCCTACCCCTATGCATTCCTCTAAAGTATTACTATCAATTGTAGGGTCAACATAGTCGTGGAATCATTTCAATGTCCTTATTGGATGTTGAGAATCAAATATGAATCTTGCATGAACAAGTCACAAATATGTATAATATTCATCTATCTCAAACCACTTTATTTCATCTATACATAAATATATATATTAGTGGGAGTACGCGCTACGGGCGAAACCCGTGTTCGTTTTTTCTTTTTGTAGATTTAAAATTTAAAAGAAAAAGGGCAATATTAATTGTATTTGTAAAATAACTGCAATTATAGTTAACATCTGTAATATGGTGAAAATATGTTTAGAAATATGCATCACTTCTTTTAGAATAGAATAGTTACATTACGTAGATCAATTCACATCACTTCTTGACGTAAATTGTAATAATAATATAGAACACAGAATGACAAGAAGTGAGAGGCGTTTAGTGCTAAGATTCTTGCGTACAAGAACACAAAGCAGCTCGTAAGTGATAATAGTAAAGCATAATACATCTGCTGGAGTGCTAACCATATGGTAGCGTTAACATTTAACATTCTGTGAACCTTTTGAAGGGATATTTAAAAGTGCATAAAAGTTGCAATTCATCACCTTTCGAATAACACACGAGCAATTGGATAAAGCCGTGTCTTTTCAGGTGACGCCTCATCAAAATGTGTTATCCGTCACATGGAGAATTGTTGAATATATTTGCCTAGCTAGCTAGGCTAGAAATAAAAGGGGAGAGGCTCGAGAAGCCTAGATGAAAGAAACCAGCTCTCAATCTGCAATAATCCCACCATTTATCATCATCAAAACAATACTCCAATAAGAAGAAGCCCCTAGCTAAGATCAAATCTAATATAAAACATCATAAACAACGCTAAAAGTCATATAGAATACACACAACATATGTTATGTATCCACCCATGGTTTGAAAAGGCGAGGCGGAGGCGCATTGTTGCTGCCATTACTGTCCAGCCTCTCGAATCCGGCTGAATCTCTGGAATAAGCTTTTCTTGAGAAGCCATATGTTCTTTTTTATGGAAAATTAGTCCTGCATATAGACAATAAAGACAACTTTTAATACTATTCTTTTCTAATCTTTCATGTTATATATAATCCACCTACCCCCTTCTACTCTAAACAAAGAACAGACATAAACTAAATGATGCACGGGAAAATGGGGGAAGGAAGAGACAATTGTTATAACAATAAGTTGATAACAAAACTCTTTCCTCGAAAATAAGAATTTGAGTCATCAAATTAGAAAACTCAAATCATACAATTGGAACCAATAGATTTTTTCCAAATGAAAAACTAAATTCCAAGATACAAATGCCCAAAGCAATAGAGCTTTAATCCATCTAATTACAAGAGTATCTGGCAGCTAAAGAGATGGAAAAGCATTAGAATTAAATATCTGTGTAGAAGTTAATTATATTACCTTCACTTTTTATGGGTAGAAGTTAATTATATATGCACATGCAACCAGTTTCGATATTCCGATATTCTGGATGCTCATAACAGGCATATTTATTAAAATAAATACTTATAAAAATTAGCCAATTAGTTTATTGAAATTACCTACTGTTTCGGTCTAAAAAAATGACAGTATGACATTGAAGATTTCTTCAGTTCAACTCTGTAAAAGGACTAAACAGATTAGCACTTCGTGAGAATATCGTTTCGCATTCTTAAGAAAAAACAAAATCAGAATTGTAGAACATATGGCTTGATGGAATACAAAGCCTATTAAAACACTGATTGTAATCTTTCATTTGAATCAACACAAATGTTCGTCATCTTAGCCGAAATCTACACAATCTTATGAACTTAGACCATAGAACATTTTAATAAAAAGGCACTATAGTCATTCAACATCATCTATTTAAATGGACATGCTTAAAGAAGAGTTTCACGTTGTACAAAATTTAGGATACTCCAAAAGACTCCCTAGAAATCAATAGAGAAGAATGACTTAAATCCATTAACCATATTTAAAATCTGTTGAACCCCAGCATCTCGTTAGCATGTTTCAAGGGCTTAATCTACAGAAAAAAATATACTACTTCAAGATTGATGACAGAATAATCCCAATAAATTTGGAATAAGCTAAAAAGCACATCACTCATTGCTGTTAAAAATAACACTCTAGTGCAGAAGTAAAGATGTGATTCATTAAATGAGATTCTTGGGACGAAAATTTTTCAAGAGAAAAAAAGTTCTCTATGGTCAATGCATATGATATAATCTGACTGAAAATAGTTGGAATGTGGCCAGGCAGTTTCTCAAAACCTCACACATCCCAATTAAAGGAAACACAGAACAAAGTTGATTTTTCTTGCACTGTCAGATTCTTCTCTACAAATTGTTTCAATATGGATTTTATGATTTTACAAACTTCCAAGTTTTAATAACCAAAACATAATAATTCTTATTTCTCACCATAAAAAAAGCCATCTCAAAAAGCACACAGAGATGGAGGCAAAATATAACATGATAGTATTGCTCTAAACCATCTTCAAGAAAGATACAACATGCTTAGTTGACAAGCTGGGGGCAGAAAAGAAAGTTGAATACGCATCATGAAAGCAAGCGTACTGAATCATCAGAAATTCTGAATTCATAATGAAAGTGGGAAATTTATGAGCTTAATTCAAGAACTATGAATAATAAATTCATATGTGATAAAAAGAACATTAGCATCAGATACAGAAATGCCTACTCCATACAAATGATCTTAAACGAAACCCAGAAGGGGAAAAGAAATCATTTTTCCTAGGCAACTTGAATCCTCTAGCAGTGCATAACTAACACATTGACCTAAGATCAAAATCCCAATAAGGAAACAAAAAGAATTCTCCTTTTTAAAAAATTTTAACACAAACTGTGGAACAAACAATCTAATGGAGAAAGAAAGAAAAAATCTGTGAACAATAATGCGTCACTTTAAGTAAAGGTGCAACAAACCCAAATCAGATCTGAATCTAACTTCACTCAAATCAAACTCAAGTAAACAAATACACAAGTATATATATTAAAATCATCAACAATTACATCGTACCAAAAATCGAACCTAATCCAATAGAACCGAACCAAAATAACGGACCAGTTGCATATATATACACACACAAGGAAGGGATCGTTCTTATAGTAGTAGACGTTGAAAAGCACAAATCTGTTAACTATCAGTTGAATAGCATAAAAAACACAAACCAAAGGGTCGAAGTTACCTCTGGAGCAGATCTCGAGTCACAAAAAGTGAAGAGTAGAAACAACGGGAAACTTCAAGATTATTCAATCTTCCAGTTATCACATCTAATAATCTAAGGTTAAAAAATGGTATTAGCGGTAAAATAGGAAATTTGCTCAGAAAAGGCATGGCCAATTTTGTAAAGATACTGTGACTAGGAACAGTAACCAGGGAGAAAATATTTGTATATATGTAAAATAAGATACAAACATATATAGTTCAAATGGAAATTTAAACAACTAAGCAAAAATAAATACAATTTTTATTCTCAACATTATTTTTAGCCTTTAGTTGGTAACTCCTAATTAGCATCTGATCTCAATTACTTTTCCCCCCGCCGCAAAGATCTTATATGAATCCATAATTCTAGCACTTCAAAAGTATTGTATTTTTTCATGGTTTAAATCTTTCCTGTTTTTCAAAACCATTGTATTTTTCACTTTTCAAGGAATAATATTCATATAATGCATCAGGTTCATCATTCAACTAATCAATTGGGTGTTAAAATTCAACAAGCAAATTCAAAATTGAAATAGTGCAGCAAGAAAAAATCCAAAAAAACCTTACCTTGGTCAAAACATAAAATTTGAAAAATTTGAAAACAAAAAAGATTAATCAACTTTTCTTTTTCACTTAAACCAAAACATAAAATTGAAGATGACTCCAATTCAAACCCAGAAATAAAATATAAAGAAACGGGTCCTTTTGCAGGGCAGCCTAACATGTGGATAGGAAAGTCCAAACAAAAATGCATCACACATTTGTCGCGCATCACACAAAATATAAAATGTAGTTTATACAAAATGTGTGACAGGTTTTTATTAGTTGGATGAGATACAAATCAATTAAAATTTGAGAACAAGCTTACGACTATCTTAAACTTCTATAATCATTCTTCTTGTTATTCAAGATTTACATTTTGCAAATCAAATGATGCCAAATTTATATACATTCATAAATAAATGTGAAGTTAAAAAGGTAATAGATCAACTTATTTATCAGAGCACCTGTAGTAATGATAGGAAATGCTGAATCAGTTTGAAAGTGTTAAATACAGAATTGTATATGGTTGGGATTTTTATATGAAAACAGGTTACATTTTCACTCATTTGTAAATCCAACAATGAAATAAAATACGTAATGCTTCCGTGTTTTCAAACAATGCCACTGAATTAATTCAAAATCGAAATAGTGCAGCAAGAAGAATTCCAAAAGAAAAACCTTACTGTGGTATATCCGAGAAGAACTGCAGATATGGAAGCGCTGCTGGAGGTTCTTCCTTACTTTCCGTCCAGCTTCACCGGTTGTCTTTACCCTCCATTCCACCAGAATCGGGTCGCGGTCGAGAGGAAAATCGGTGGTCTCTCTCAGTTGGGGACTCGGTTGACAGAGAGAAAGGGAGAGCCGAGAGAGAGGGCTTTAGGGTCACAGTCGGCTGCTCGTCGTCTCCGTCAATTTCTATTCATCGGACGTACTTTTGTTCAGCCACCGGAGAGGGGGTAGAGGGGGGCGGGGAGGGGGGAGAACGGTGGGTTTGGAAGCTAATTTGGGGGGGACAGACGGGGAAACGCTGATTTAGGGCTCCAAATCTGAAATTTCAATTTTTTTTACGGGTAATTTGCGCAAATGAACCCTATCATTTGTTAGTATTGTGAAAATAGACCCTATCGTTTTTAACTTAGCGATTTCAACCCTAACGTATACTAATCCTTGCAAAAAGGACCTTATTATCTAAATTTATCAATTTTTTATTAAAATGATTCTTTTAACCTTATTTTCTTTTTTTTTTAAATATAATTCTTTTTAAAAGTATTTTACCCTTAATTTCAAGTAAAATATAAAGACAAAACTTTATATTTTGATGTACCTATATTCAACTGCTATCATAATTTTATCTACCCATGACATTTTGATTTTCCAGT
>CAVNYN010271768.1:33466-103708 GCA_963692815.1 Nyctanthes arbor-tristis | reverse complement strand
TCAACGCTTTCATTTATATATTTTCTAGTCCATTAATTTGAGTTCCTTCCTAGATTAAAATAGATAGAGTATTTAATTTTAGTTTAAACAACATCATTATTCTTTTACAAACTTTTAATTTTCTTATTCAACTGGTGTGAAATTAACTCAAGTGAAATAGGTGACAACTTTCCCTGTGGGATCGATATTCGGGACTCTTCTAGTCCTATACTACTTGAACGATATCGTGCACTTGCGATTTCGCCTATCATGTTACTTTTCATATTTTCCACCAATATATCAATCACTCATACTTCACTCAATTGGAACTAAAATTATATTTATAACTTATTAATTTACTTCAATTTAGTCCCTAAAATTTTTTTAATTCGATTTTCTTTTTATTTCTAATTAAAATTAAATAATTAATATCCTTACTTCAAAACAATTCAATTACTTATTTTTACACTTTAATTTCAATCAATTTTGTTCAAGAAAACAATACTTTTCATTTTTATTTATCATTTATTTTATCCAACGTGCCTAATTTAATAACACTAAACCCACACTATTTGATATTTATTTGAAATTAAATCATGTACAACGCACATGTTTAAGACTAGTGCTACCATCATGAATCCGGGAAAGTTCCTGTAAATGTCACAGTTGAAAATAAATCCTACTACACGAACCTTCATTTCACAGGAGAGAGAGAGAGAAATTAAAAACAATTTTCCAATGTCTTATTGGTCTAACTGAAAAGCACACGTCTTTATTTCATCTTACTTCTACTCCTATTAGTTTATAACCATACCCATTACACCAACTAGATGCTAAGAATTGTTTTGTACAAGGACATTTGAAGAAGGAAGTATACATGAAAACGCCACCCAACGTGCACGTCTCTTGGGAGAAAGTTGCAAGCCAAGAACGTCTATGAAGATCCTGAAACCTAAAGGCTCAAGTGCCATGAGAGGACAGGATTTCAAGAGTAAATCTTATGTTCACAAGAAGGAGTTCAATTGTATACATAAGAACAGTAAAAAGTCTTAAACCTTAAAGTAAGTTCAAATACTAATATCCATTGATGAAAATCAACGGGTTTTCTTGGATGATAGGTCGAAACAACCACAATTTTGTATATAGATAAGGGAGAATCAGCAACAAGAATCTGAACAAGGTAAGTTGGTAGCTCATGCAAAATACGAAAATAAAAGATTCATCTGCTGACTTAATCAAGAAAAAAGAAGATTAGACGTATAATTTGAGAAGCAAGTCTATAGAACAGGACATTCTCTTTTCTTTGCTGCATGTAATTAGTGCTTAGCAATATGACTATTCTAGTTTATCAGCTTATGGAAACAAAAAAGCCTTAGTTGGATAAATTAATCAAATTCAACACCTCAAGATAACAAGGTTCTACTTATACTTCAATGCAACAACAGTGGAGTTTCCGACATGTTACGAACAAGATTGATGTCTGATTGCCAATCATAACCATGGTTCTCACAGAATTTTAGGCATCAAAACGAAAGGAAATGGTAAACAGCTTTGTACAATTCAAGCAACCTGATATGTTAGAAGAAATGTTGAGCTTCACTTTTACCAAAGCTAAAAACACATAAGAACCAGAGTAATTCTCAAATGAATGCAACAAACAGCAATCAAAATGGTGCCAAAAAGATGGTGGAAATAAATCTGTACATTTTACCTGAATGCTATGTGTCTTAATCTTCGGCGGACAAGTCGTGGATTTAAACTGCGATTTATGAAAATAAATAAGGCAAACAGTAGAATGCCGATCTTGTACAGTGAAACTTTTTGTGTATCTGTTTTCAGATATTAATCCCACACAGTTCTTCCACATTGACATAATTTTCTGCAGTTGAAGTAAAATAATTGAAGTAAATTTGAACACACATTTTAATATATTTCATAAAGTGACTTTAGGTTAATCATTATGCTACTAAATGATCTGTGACTTAAGTAGGATTTATCTGGTTTTAGACTGAATGACACTTTTGTCGTTTACTAATTGTTGGACCAAGATATTCAGTGTTCATGGTCCTACTGTGATTCTAATTCCCCTACTGACTTGTTTAGTAATATTTTTGTCATTTAGTAATTGTTGGACCAGGATATTCACTATCCAAGAGTCCTGCTGTGGTTCTAATTCCTCTAATCACTTTTAGAAAGAATCCCAGTTGGTCTGGTCTAACATTTGGTTCTCAAAGAGATCGGAAGAGCATTTTCCTATCTATGGTCTTAATCCTTATTATGAAGTCAGTGAAAAATAAAGTATTCTACTAATCATTTTATTCCAATAAAGATTATCTGTTTGATATAGCCATATTATGTTCAAACCTGTGTGATGTGTTTTGCATAAGCACGTTTCTGATTTCTGCATTATCTCCTACAGATTGTTCTTCTTCCATAATTTTTTTTTTCTTTGTCCCTTTCCACATTTCCAGAACAATATATTCATTCTCCTAAATCAATAACAAACCAGTTCCATATTCTTGCAAAGTACAAACCATTATTTATGACAACCAAAAGGGTGCCAAGAAATCAATGAACTACTTTGTTTATTTGAGAACTTGTCCTTCATCCACAATAAATTCATTTTCCGTACGGTCCACATTGAATCATCAGAAAACCAATCATTCAAAGCTTCATGAGAGGTTTAGTAAAATTTTCAATGTGTCATTTTTTATGACTTTGTATAGGGTAGGGTATGCAAGAATTAAGAACTCTGGCATTCTAAAATGCTTGCATAAGTTCAAAAAAAGCTTGAAAGTCAAAGGCTGTGGATTTGTTCTTCCAAGGTTCTCTATGCATTTCTCAATTTCTAAAGTCTCCTTCATGAAATGTCTGAATCGAAACTAATAAAACTTCTTCCTGCAAGATAATACATCGTTCTCATGCAAATAATGGTTATTAGAATGTATTGAGTTGTATAGCTATCAGGATATCAGTCAAAGAATGATAACTTTATCTACCTAGATGTCAGGCAAATTGTAACTATCTGCTTAATGGGCTTGAAAGGTTTCCTTTACATGTCATCATTAAACCAGTAAAATTGACAGAAGTCCAATACAAATACCTCGACGGATATGTGATTTCTACACATTTAAGCTCCTTTGGAATGGATTTGAAGAGAATCTCTGAGGGCTTCACACGCGATAATAGTTTCAGTCCCAACCTTAATATAACACACCAATCAATATTAAGCAAAGTAAGTCTAACACATTATTCTCTTCCGATCTCTTAGCTTTTTTTCTGCAAATTAAAGATTAGAAAGCATTATAAACTGTTCGCAGAGAGACTGAAAATAGTTCGAGATATAAATGTACCCGTGAATCTTGTTCTTGAAAGTCCCTTCAGGCGCTTTCTCCAGATTAGTCCAAGCTTTGTTCATCTATACAGGTTGCATATACATACATTACACACTCCATTTCGCAGTAATCAACCCAAAAAAAGAGAAATGAATCAAAATATAATTCATCTAGCATTAAACACAAACAAATTTTCGGCAGTATGAACACACGCAGTCCATAATAGGCCATAGAGCAAAAGACGTCTCACATTATTCAATAAAATCGAGAACAAAAGCTTCTGGTCCGGTTTTGGAGAAAAAAAAAATCCAGACCTTGTTTGAAACAAAATCGACAACGAGTTCAACTTGCGAGTCATCAGTCTCGCTATTTCCCTTTCTGTTGTCATAATCAGGAGGTGAAGAAGAAAACAGTCTTCGCCATAAGTCTTTCAATGTGGAAGGAGTGTTGGAAGATTGAGATGCCGCTGCCCCAGAATCAATGGATCTGCTAAAACACCAGTTCCTTCCTTTAACAGGAAACACAACCAATCGAGCCTTCATGATACAACAGTAATCTTGAATGAAATTCTGAGCTTGTACCGTACCGGCAAATTGATTTGGAAATGAAAATCAGAATTACAATTTGGAGTTCGAGTGCAGGAATCAATGGTGACGAAGCGGCGGGGTTGAACGCAGATAGTATTTGGAGGGTGACGTGGACAGTAACGGGGTATAAATGTAGGTGAAAATGGAGTCCAAGTAGGATTACATAAATCAATTAGTGGTAACTAAGTGTCATCCATGGTTAAGTTTGTCCAAGTTCCAAGGTAACAAACTTCTTTATGAATCATATGATTTAATAATTATTATTACTAGTGTACCGTAATGGATTATGTATGGGATAAAATGAAGAACGAAGAGAAGAGGCGGAAAAAAATGAATTTGAAGAAAAGAGATGACAGGAGGAGAGGGTGAAGTATGACATATCGAACAAATGTATCTGTAACATATAAGACGTTTGCTCTTTTTTGGAGTCGTTTATCTCTGATAGTTAGTAATTAATAATAATTACTTTCTTCATAACACGAACATTTCATTTACTTACTTTTCAAATGTCTTAAATTACAAATTACTTTCTTTTTTCATTTTCCTGACAAAATGTTATAGCGTTTATTATAATGCTATTTCACGTTCCAAACTTAAGAAGTTGGCTCCAACTAACCAAATGGTTCTAGAATATAACTCATATGCTTATATTTAACATATTTGGTTATTATTATCTACAAATAAAACTAGTAAAGTGAAATAACTAGCAATAAAAGGACATAAAAAAAAAAATCTCACGCCAATAAATTATTGTGTTTGTTGTCAAAAATAATCTAAAGTTGAAAAGAAAAAGGAAAGGGAAAGAAGTAGAATTCTAGAAGGAAAATGAATCCAAATCATAGAAGGATTTTCTTCTCTTCTAAGGAAACGAAGCCTATAAATAGAGATGTTTTCTTCTTCTTTAATACACAAGTGGTACAAGCGAGTTGAGGGAAAAATTGGTGAGTCTAGCACCTTGAGAGTTTTCTTGTAACTCTTTGTGGCTTGTTCGAAGGGTAGAAAATTAGGTGTGGTAAAACTCGGGGTGATTTTCTCGATATCACTTGGGTCGGGTCAGAGAGTCTTGTGAAGAAAAATAGTAGCCTAGCGTCTTGGAATTTCTTGTGTTGTTTGCTAGTTAGGCAAAAGGTAGAAATTGGTAGATGCGATAAAGCTTATTATATTTTTCTTGTAACACTTGGGGGGATGGGTTTTGGCGAGTGAAAATTCTATATGGTTGTAGCGACTTTAATCATATAGTGAAAAGCTTTGACAGTCCGTTAAATTCGTCTTCGTCTTTTATTTTTCTTGTCTCAATTAAATTCCTGAACAACGATCCTGTAGGCGTAATCGAAAAATTTACATTAATTCCCAACATAAATGACATCTTATGGTGTAATTCTTTAACTTACTTTTTAAATGGATTAATAAAAAATAAGTAACCACGGTTAGTGGTGGTCATTAGTCAGCGGCGGTGTTTCATTGGGGGGGGGGGGGCCGCTGGAGGCGCAACTGCCCCCAGTGAGATTTCGCTTTTCCCCTTTCTTTTTTTTTTTATAATTTCGTTATTTAATCTTTTCCTCTTTAACCAGAAGTGGGGGAGATAATCAGATAGAACATGGATAGAAGTATGTGATGTGGAAAATGACGTGAATCATTGTGTACTACTTCAACTTCTATGAATTGGTAAAAGTATTTATTCGAAAAAAGCCTAACCAAATTAAATTTTATTATATAGAAAATGATAGTAAAGATATGAATGCGCTTAATTTTTAAAAAAGTTTTTTATTTATTTCAGTGGGGTACGGAACAAATTAAACAGTAACAGGAGAAGTGAAAATATTGTAAATTTTCTATAGAAACAGATCGAGCTCCAAGTTTAGAGCCCGACTACCAATTACAGAGGGCCATGTGTATTTTAAACACACACATGGCCCTCTGTAATTGGTAGTCGAGCTTCAAAATTGGAACTCGATCTATTTCTATAACCAGACTAAAAATATTGTGTAGAGAGCATTCATTTTGTACTTTAAATGCAACAAGAAAAAAAATCCATTCATTCAATAATACTTTTATCATATATATATATATATATATTACATTATATGTCGCGTCTAAATTAACATCTACGAAATTGAGAATTAAAAAATGTTGCCATTTAAACGCACTGTACCTCAGACAGGTCTAGATTCCCAACTCACAAGAACCAGAAACAGGTGTACAAAGATGGGAGAAAAGAAGCTACACAAAACAAAAGAATTGATATCCGCTAGAGCCATGCATACATCAGACGACAAATCACAAGAATCTCGCAAAGATGCTCTCTTCATTAGACTGATCGAATGTTGGACGGGCATCCCATGAAAAGCAGAGCAGACAGTCGTCCACAATAACTTCATTTGTTCATGCAAAATTGGATGTGGAAGAGCAACCCATCATTGATCAAATGCTAATTCCAGCCGCTGAGGGGTAGAATGTTGTGACAAGAATGTGCATGATTCCACATACAATCTCACTCGTCTTCAGCAATAAAATTTGGCACTTCACCCTGACAGAGATACTCATCGCACACAGAAGACGACCCCCAGTCCTTCCGCAGACGCAATATGTCCTCTGTGAACGTTGATCCAGAAGATCCAATAAACACAGATGACAAAGCACATATAGTCTTATCCAGCATGGCTTCAACCTATGTCAGTGAGAAATGTTAGACAACTAAAATGGCGAGTGCAAATATTACACAAAGGAGCAGTACACCTCAAAGGAAAACTAAAAACAATTCTGCAACTCTCAGGACGCATGACAATGTTGGCTTTCCCTAGAAATTGAATAAATTAAAATCTTTACAGTAATAAGCCAATGAGGCCAAGCCAATTGCACTGGGATCCTTAAGATCCTAGGTTCAATTCCCACCATGCGCAAGTTGTGTGGGTTTTCCCAACAGTATTGTTGGTTTGTATATTTACTTTGCGTTGGGTTTCATTTGGATGTAAGTCTATATGCATTTGTACTACTTATACTACAGATTGAACTTGTACTTTCAAAAAGAAAATCTTTAGAGTAACAAAATAAAAAGTCTTTTAACTGACAGTTTCATATCTGAGAAAGTATCGGGAACCTACTCTACAAATTTCAGAGAAATATACGAACGAGTTCCGAAAGTCCATGTACACAAGAAACGGATTTATGTTGGTGGTTAAACCACCTAAGGAAATTGTCCTCGAGTATCCAAGCTTTGGACAAAATGCACCAAAAATATGAGAGAGACTGGTTCTGGATGTATTGAGTGAACCCATCGACTTCTATTTATTTATTTCCCTCCTAAAGTACAACTACTGCAGGTGGCAACACCCATTCAGGTTCAAGATTGATGTACTTACCAGTAAAGATTTTAAAGAATTTGTGAAGAAGACTGAATAGTATTAACTAATAATTCCACCCCAGAAAAGAAAGATATCGGCGCCTCTTAAGAGATTGCTTAGGAGAGATTTTATCAAGGAAAATGATTCTTTCAGAAAAAGTTCTTGGATTCCGTTAAAAATAATGTCTTCAAAGAATGTATGGTTGAAAATGAGTTTGTGGGATATGATTTTAATTATCCCTCCCAAACAAGCTCTAAATATTAGAGGAAACTACTCTTTACAAAATTCAAGATCTAAAGGTACTGATTTCTTATGCTAAAAGTTCTTTAACCTTGGAAATGAAGTGAATAAAAGAAACTTTCAGTATAAGGAAAACTGAAGTTCTAGAAGCAATCAATGCCATTCAATCAACATTAGTTAAGTGAGAAGATTATGCAAGCTCACCTGAGGATCCCCATCAAGCCCATGTCTGTATAATAAAGCATCCCATTTTTCAGCTGAGTTACGAGCAGGCCTCTGAACCAGAGGTACAGTCTTACCATTCAAAACTACACCTGACTGCAACAACCCAATTTCACTTTCTGCAGCATCTGTAGAGAGATAAATTACAGGAGTGTTGGCCCTTTCAACAACTCGACTGATGCAATCTGAGGCTTGAGGAATGGGATAAAAGCAACTCAGTTTCTTGGCATTGCTGAAAAAACATTCGTCAAGTCAGTTAAAAATTCACAGTAAAACATAGACTCAAGGCTTTATGAAGCGATAACCTACCAGAACTTTAAGAAACCATGGCGCCGGAAATGAAGGGCTACAAAATTCTTTCCCAAGAACGTCTGGATAAATCGCTGAGCAGTGAGTATAATGAGTCGGCTTGGCTCAATCAAAGTCTTGCAGTTGTGGGCTATGGGCCCACCAGGTTGCATCACCCACTCTCTCTCCAGATCAGCAAAGAAAACATCACCAATAGCAATAACATCATCATCCGATGAGAACTTCGCCAAAACATCCTGAACTGTCTTCGGCTTTGGCTTCTTAGAGATCGGAAGAGCGTCGTGTCAGCCTCAATCTTACCTAGGGAGAGCCCCAACACCTTCAACTTTTTGACGCGCTCATCGTCCATATAACAAGGCTGAGGTAATGAGAAATAACATAGTAACTTATCAATATGCATATCTTTCTTCTTAGCCTCTGCAAACTCCTCAAATGTGACCACAACTTTCCTCCCCAGACACTTATTAATATGCTCAATATCCAAAACTCGATGGAACTCATAATCAACCTTCGCACTTGGTATCACCAAAACCCGATTAAGCAGGGCTGCAAAGAACATATGCTTCTCCAAACAAATCAAGTGGTTTGACATTTGCCCTGATACGCAAATTGCAAACAAGTACTTATTTGATTTTGGCTTCCACTCTATAGTTCTCCTATCTGGTAACCTCTGATCCACTTTCCTACACCTTCTCCAACCCTCAAAACTCGCATCCGAGAAGTTGCTTTTCAAATCCACAAAATCCACACTATTATGGGACGACAATAGAACACTTTGCATTTGCCTATTCATCGAAATTTGTCTAAACAACCTGAATTTCAGATCCTCCACATTCACATTATTACTGATAGAAGTCGTATTTCCAGAACTACCATTATTATTACTACTTAGTGCACCCAAAGATGATCTATTATTTAACAATGCAGTATAATTCCACAGCTTGAAAAGCTCCAATTCCTGCTGCTTAAGTAAATAAAGCGACCGCAATTCCGACTCGCGCATCCGACTAACAGAAGAACTATCCCGAGAACTTTTGAGGACCGGGATGTGGGTTTGGAATAGGTTTTTCAAGTCGGTGCTGAAATAAAGAATCAAAATAATAATGGGCAACAAAATCGCGAAAAGATACCTCTTATTAAACCGGCTAGCTGTATCTGAGATTCGTGACTTCATATCTTCGATCTGAAAAATAGAAACCCGATTATGATTCGGGGATTTTACAGCCTCATTTCGCCTCTCATTTTGTGGGATCAGGTTTTCACGATCCTCCTCTTCATCTGAGGAATCCCTTTCCATCATGATCTATTTTCTTCAATTTTCCCACAAACAACACAAGAATGGGATACTGCCGGTGATAATCTGAGACTGAAGAAATACACAGAGCGGCAAGAGAAGCTTTATGTGATTAGTGGGAGAAAGTGGTGTTTGGAGGAGGGAAGCGTGAACCGGAAAGAAACAAACAACCAACTGAACATCATTCATTTTCGTTTGTTGAGATGAAAATTGTCGGTGAACGAATGTGACACCCTCCCGGATCGGGAGATCGGATTTATTGGGCTGAGAATATGAGAAGAGTTCAAATTTGGTGGTCCAACACTTAATGGGTCAAGTTGGCCCATTACTTCATTCGGGTCTGAGCCTTATGAGTACAGCTTTTGGATGTTGATAAAATCTATATATACATATATATATATTATATATAATAAGAGAAGTGTGGATTTTTCCTCTCATTTTCTAGCTCTGTAAGATTTATAACTTTGTAAGATTTCTAGTGATATCATTTAATTCATTTTTTTTCATATTTTTTCTCTTTTTTTTTGGAAATTATTTCGCTAATTTATTAAATGATATTCACTTTTCCCTTTATTAACTCATATCCAATCATCAATTCACGGTATTTTCTTTAGCCAACTATTTTGAATTAGGGATCTGTTACTTATCAAATCAAACATGAAATTAATTAGGAGTTCTATTTCAAAAAAAAGTAAATAGTAATCTTTATAATTCGAAAACACATGTATAGTACGTCTCTAAATATAAAAATTTCTAAAAAACAATAAATTTTTTGTAAATTTCAATTTTTAATGATTTTTTAAGAAATTTTTATATGGTTATTATAGTACACTAATCAAATTTGATTTTTTTTAATTATAGTACTCCAATTTGCAGATTCTATAATTAATATAAATTGAAACTTTTTGATAATTTCCCATGGAATAAAAATTTTAGTTTGTCATTTTAAATATGGTCTTACTGTATCAAAAAAAAAGAATCAATTGGTGCAAAAAGAGTTATCGACAAAAAAATTCAAATATAATAGAATTGTTATAAAAGCTTATGCCTTATAATGCTAATATGACTCAACTAGTTGTATTAATAATTTATATGAAATTTTTGTATATAAATTCTTTGACATTTGTTATTAGAGTAATTCTATGGAGAGATATTTATCTTACATGAATAACTGATATTGGTTCTCCACTCTTCCCCTACATCCAATGTTTTAAAAAAAAATTAACTGGTGTAAAAAAGTGTTACCGATAAACAAATCAAAATATGATAGAATGGTTATAAAAGTTTATGTCTTATAATGCTAATATATGACTCAATTGCTGTATTAATAATTTATTAAATTTTTTTATAAAATTCATTAACATTTGTTAGTAGAATAATTCTAGGTAGATATGTTCATATGATATGAATAACTGATTTTTATTAGTTGGCAAACATGAATTGATTATTTATATGCAAGTAGTGAATCTGAAGGCCCACAAGCATCGAATATATGGTTGACAACTAAACATATCACTTTTCATGCCAGATAAATATATCTCCTTAGAATTACTACGGTTATTATTACTTTTAAATCCCACATGTGAGAATTCTAGTATCCAATAATAGCAACAGAAATTTGGAAATGTTGACATTGTACTGTAAAATAATATATGCCTATCTTCAGTTAAATATGTTTTAAATATTTTTAACTAATTGAATATTTGGTAGAATATTATTAGATGTTAGTATTTTTGCAATACATATTGTGAGTTTTCCATTCTTTCCCAGTGAAATCTAACTATAAGATAGGATTTCCAATTTCATAACTAGTATGACTAAGAAGACATGAACAAATGACATGAACATGATGATGAGAGAAACACACATGTTACGTGTTTATTTTGTACAACCACTCGATTATAAATTATATTTCACAAAATAATATGTCTCTCTGTATAAATGTGTATACACTGCCGGCTTAACATATAGAGCGTATATAACTTCATTAGTTGAGGCTCATCAAAATTCAAGGTTAAGAACGCTCAAAACCTTCGTTTAAAGTTGATTTTTATTTTTGTACGCCTTGCTACTACGTTGCACACTCATAGTATCTTGAGTTGACTTTTCAGTTTTCACCATACTTGTCAAATGTACAACTAGCTCAAGTGTTGATTAATTTTATTTTATTATTATTATTTTAATAGAAGGGAGGGAGGGGAAATGGAGGCAGGTGTGACTCGAACCGAAAACTTTTCGCACTTTGTCAGTCATATATACTCCATAATAATTCTAATAATAATATGATTGATCACTCATTTGGGAAAAACAATGAGTCACTGGTCAAATGGTCGAACAAATTTAAATAACCAAAAAATAATTTCTAACCTAAAAATAAATTATTTTCAGTTTTTCTTTACAGAAAGATGGATGAAACCGTTTTTTTTTTTTTTAATTTCATAGTTTATCCCCCCCCCTTTTTTCCATTCTAGTTTTCCTAGTTTCCAAGCCGATATTAAATCCCTAGTTTTTTAGGTGGTCTAAACAATCTTTCTAAGGAAACAAGGGAGCCTGGTGAAAAACAAGGGAGCCTGTTAAGTTTCACCTTTTTATAAATGAGCGAGCTCCTTAAAAGGAAAATAATGAGGTTGTTTCCTCAGAAAATTTCGTGATCTAGATGGACTTTTGTCCCATTCCTAGATTTTTTTTAAGTCGAATAGATCAAACCGCTAATTTTTGAAAACTCGATAATAATCTTAACAAATTGACTTACTATGCAATATGGGACTGGTGAATAAAAGGTCAAGTAAAAAAGTTTTTAATCTTAACAAGTTTTTGAGTATTTGCCAAGTAAAAAAGCTTTTAGTCAGTCCATGTTTATGGACCAATTAAATATAAGTGCAACGAGAGAGAATTTTGAGGGCCACAACACCAGTTTTTCTGTGAATTTGATCTCTATCAAAGGGTAAATTGAACTCACAAGTAGATTCTTACTTTTTTGCATATGAGGTTTTTGCATCGATCTTCATAGTATGGTTTCTATAGAGAATTCAACCACAACACCCCAAAATCAAGTTGTAAAACTTGAGTGGAAATGGAGTCGGTCAAATTCAAGATAAAAAATTGGTTCAAGAAATAGACTTGCCCAACTTGAGATTCGAGAACTAATTAAAGGGTTTTTAATCCTAATGAATGGAGTGACTCTACATATTGGACTAAGGATCAATTTTTCCAAGTATTTGTCAAGAAAAAAGCTTAGTCAATCCAAGTTTATGGGCTAAATAATAAGTGCAACAAGAGGGAATAATAAGTGCAAGAGAGGAAAAGGATTTTGAGTGCCACGACACCCCCAAATCCAAACTTGAGTGGAAATGGAATTGGTCAAATTAGTCCCTTTGAGCCAGTGGTGGATCTAGAATTTTCTAGTAGCAAGGGCTATAGTAAAAAAATATTCAATTCGACTAAGAAATTCATTAAAAAATTAAAAATTTTACAAAGAAAAAACATAAAACAAATTTGCCAAAACGGGCACAGACCTAGATCCGCCAATGCTTTTAGGCATCATTCGTGTAGTGCAGACACCAGCCAGTAATGTGGCAAAACATCATTACATCACCGACCTTTTTAAATTGCATCAATAAGTGATATTTTACCACAACGACACCCCGTTAGATATTGCAAGTTTTTGTTGGTCAAATTGAAGATGAAATGTGGTCCGAGAAATACACCAGCCCAACTTGAAAAGTAGTTCAAAGGTATTTAATCCTTGTACGCATGCATGAGATCATGTCCGCAAATCAACTTGGAAGTTCAAAAACAATCATGCGTTTCAAAATTGAGGTTTTGAGCGTCGAAACTTTTGTGAGATAGAACTCGTCAACGGATTGCACATGACTTTTAAAAGTAGACGAACAGGAAAAATTTTGTCAAATCACTCAAGTTTGTGTTTTAAATTACTTTCGATTTTATTGTTCATATAAACTATTCTCATTTACATGTATGAATCTAATTCATATATTTAAGAAATAATCAAAAATTAAGAATTTTACACCAACAATCTCGATCTACATGAAAGATACAATATTTGATGGGAAATCGGGACTAAATTTTAGAAAAATGATCTCTTCTGACGGGAGGTTGAGCTAATTTTCCTTCATCAAAGTCTAAATTTTGGAAGAGGCCAAATTGTACGTAACAAGAAGCAATTAGGCGGCACAAAACTGCCCAATATTTTGTACTACTAGGATTGATGAACCATGCAGATATACATAGAGGGTGTGAAACCAGCAAATATGTCCTCTTTCCTAGATTTAGTAACTGTTGCAGTTTAGGTCAATACATAATACGATATAGTCCTCTTAAATCTATAATAATAATAAATTTATAGTGATGTGCTACCAGCCACCTACTAGTACTCTTTCTACTCGTATTTATAAGTATTTTCTATGAGTTCTCTAGAGTCATGTTTAAGTTTCTGAAGGTAATAGAGAACGAACGAGAGATTTCAATGAAAACCTTGGGAAAGATGAGGTCTTGAATCCACCAAAAGAAAGAAAATTCACGAAGAATTTTATTGATTGGGAAAATAATCTTAAATACCCTAGAAGGCATACAAATAGTCTTACAGAAACCATATCAAGAAAACGGTAAATTAAGTAATAAACAGTTAAAATTTGGGAAAAAGAAAAATTGATTTTGTGACCCTTAAGTGACCACGGATGACCGAAATCTATGGTACATTGCATTAAGAAGGTGGATTTTGTTTGTTTGGCCAGATCGGAAACCAAGCGCCAAATCACCAAATTACAGTCGTAAAGTTTTGTCTTTACCATTTAATTGTATTTCCGCTTTGACATCATTTGAAATTTTTCTTAAACTGTCAATACGCTTTGTAATACTACTTTTTCACTTTTCAACATCTCTATGATTAACATACAATTTTAGACTAAACCTGAGGGTCTCAATCTCAACAAGCCCATTGAGCAACTAAAAGTTATGTAATATAATGACATTTAAGTAAGCTTTTCACACCCGTAATTAATAATTCGATTCTCCTCCCATATAATTTCTTTGTAATGCTAAAAACCAAAGGCACCAATCAAGCACAATATTCTCCTTGTGGTTTGCAAGGTACGAAAAATAAGTTAGTCGCATCCCATGTCTTTCTTAAAGCCATTTTCTCAGAAGCATACAAAAACCATCAAGATCCAAAAATTTCAAATTGAATTTGGATTTAAAGTCTTCTCATTTTATTTTATTTCTAATACATAATTACATATAAAACATTGTTATTATTATTGGCAGATGTTAACACTTCGCATATATATTTTTTTTTTTGGTGTCACGATCGAGCCTATATGATAAAGGGTCATAAATTAAGGAGGTAAAATCATTTCAACCTAATCATCTTGTCACTGGACTTATAAATTATCAAATTCTTTTGACTTCTTTCCCCCTTAATTTCAGACCCGAAATATGAGGAGGAATATTTCTTTCGGCGTCCCCATCAAGTGAGAACTAGAAAACCACTTTCTTTTTTTTTTTTTTAACACCATATATGAAAATTTGAACATCTAACCATTTAATTATAATACAATTTAAACCACGAAAATTAAGAAAGTCGCGTGATCTCAATTGTGTATCTCAGCTAGCATATTACCTTGTTGACATACGGCAATCCCTCACAACCTCATCTCATATTTGTGTTTTAAGAGGATTCTTGAAGAAGTGCTTGAAATCACTTTTGTTGAATTTGAATACAAATTTTGGCACGGAGCATGTGAGGAAGACGGGAAGAGCAAATTAATTAAATTTAGTATTTTTCTTATTTTTAAAAAATATAATTACTTGGTGGTTACACAAATTTAATGGTTAAGAATAATTAATTGATTTTCACTCATATTCAACTATTAGGAATTAATCTTGTTTCTTTTGCTAGTTTTGTAAGCTCGGTCCCTTAAAAGACCGTCAGGGCTTTTTTTCTTTATTTATATCATTTCTCAGTTGTAAGATTCTCGATTGATTTCGAATAAAATAGAGATTTTTATTGATATTGCAACCCGTGTAAGCGTAATTTAGGATTTATAGATTTGTCCTACGTCAGCAAGGTTTTGAGAACCGGACTAGATTGGCCGCTCTGATCGAGAAAACAAAGAGCCGATTGAAAACAACTCTTATTTCACTGAAAAACCACCTCATTTAAGAATCGGACCGAAAGTCCTAAAAAAACTAATTCAACCGTAAAAAAAAATAAATAAATAAAAAAGGGGAAGTGGAAAAATATTAATTTTTTATAAAAAATGTCTATAAATTTTTTATTATTTAATTAAAATCGGTTCAACCTTTTGACCCTCACCGTTACTTTTGCCGCTTCAATGACCGATTTAGTTTTATGAATATTCATATGGATGCTGTTCGAAAGCAATTACTGTTGGGTTTGTTGCCAAAAATAATCCAAAGTTGAAAATGAAAAGAAAAGGGAAAGAAGAAGAATCCTAGGAGGAAAAAGAATCCAAATCATAGAAGGATTGTCTAGTCTTCCAAGAAAACGAAGCCTATAAATAGAGATGTTTTCTTCTTCTTTTATACACAAGTGGTACAAGTGAGTTGAGAGAAAAATTAGTGAGTCTAGCACCTTGAAGAGTTTTCTTGTAACTCTTTGTGGTTTGTTCAAAGGGTAGAAAATTAGGTGTGGTAAAACTCAGGGTGCGACTTGGGTCGGGTCAAAGAGTCTTGTGAAGAAAAATAGTAGCCTAGCGTCTTGGGATTTCTTTAATTCTTCGTGGGTTAGGCAAATGGTAGAAATTGGTAGATGCGGTAAAACTTGTTATATTTTTCTTGTTATACTTGGGGATGTATTTTGTCAAATGAAAATTCTGTATGGTTGTAGTGACTTTAATCATATAGTGGAAAGTTTTGACAGTCGATTAAATTTGTCTTCGTCTTTTATTTTTCTTGTCTCAATTAAATTCCTTGAACAACGGTCCTGCGAGTGTAATCGGGAAATTCACATTAATTCCCAACAATTACTGTGCAAAAAAAATCTTAAATACCTAGATAACACTTATGAAAAACTGATATATGCATATAATATTGGGCAAAAAATATCACAATAGTAGCTCATGATGATAAGATAACAATAGAAACGTTTTTATTATATTTAATACTTTTTTTTTTTACCAAACTTTAAATTATGTGGTATACTTGTGTAGTCTAGTGACATACTAATTAGTTTCACACAGCTTTAATTAAGGGTTCAAATCTCCCACCCTACCATCCCCTATAATATTAAATATATATGTGTGTGTGTGTGTGGTATACAACAAAATGAAAATGTTTAGCTGAATAAGAAAAATAATTAGATATATTTAATTCATATAAAAGAACTTTTATTAACATTTAAGTTAGTTTTAGACATACATACTTGCAGAGCATTTCAAAGTTTTGTTAAAAAACTTTCTATCCATATACATAACGTGTATTTCAAATAAGAGACACTCGTATTTCAAATTTACACAGTATTTATCTATGCGGATCACATGAGTGAAAATTTTTTTAACAAAACTTGTGAGAAGTTCTTGAAAGGGAATTTATTAAATGGTTGTTTGTTACTCAGTATAATTTTCATAGTCATTTTCAAGAACTTTCGAAAAATTTTATTAAAAAACTTCCCTCTCATATGGCATCCATAAATACATGCCATATAGATTTAAAATACACATGACTTGAGTTGGAAATATATGTGGTGTTCATCCATATATATTACATGAGTGAAAAGTTTTTTAAAAAAAACGTTCAAGAAGTTTTTGAAAATTATAAAATTTTACTTATCACCGATTTAATAACTACTCAATTATAACTACATATTTAAATAAACTTGTTTTTATAATTGTGCAGAGACATTAATCGAGCCGGTATCATTATGGTTAGAAAAACTCTAAATCTTGGAGCACCATTAATGAATGAAGCGGCACTAATAAGAATAAAAAATCGAAAAAGAAAATAAGGAGATTCAAAAATGATTAATGAGGGAACAAAAAATCATTTTATTCCTTTTACGACATGCGTAGTGGCGGGGCTTTAAATGCTTGACCACGCACCGAATAACCAAATAAACAATTATATATATATTTTAAAATTTAATAATAAATAGATACATAATAAAATAAATTATGCCTCCTCACTTGCAATTATTTTAACGAAAGTTTTGAGGACACGGCCAGAAACAGCACTCCACGTCTTTAATTTATTTTGATCTTTTAAGAAATATTTTTGTGGAATTTTAATTTTTTAAAAAAGAAATGTTTAGTGGAGTTTCACTAACACTACAAGGTTAGAATTAATTTAGATAAATAGAAAAATTATTACAATAACAATACAATTTGAGCTTTAATTCTTGTCAAAAAAATTGACCTTTAATTAATAAATTTAAAATTAACTAGCTCTATCTAATTTTACAAAACTAGTGTCTTAGTAACCGAAATAGTCTCATTTTGGTATAGTCATCCACGCCTCTTCTAATCGTGTTATATTTTATATAGGAGGATATAGGAATTGAAAACATAACCATAAAATTATTTTTTGCTAAAATATATCTTATGCTAAGTTGATAAACAAAATATAATACTTCATTTTCCTTGAAATTTGATTAAATGCAAAGCTTAATAAATAAATATCACTGGTGTAAATTTTTAATAATAATTAATTAATTTATTAATACGACCAAATTCAAAATTTATCGCTTTAAAATCAACTCCAAGTTGACCACCCATCCCCCGGTCTCGCCGGATCATAAACTTCTTACTTCTCGTCGTAAGAGTTGGATCCTTTTTCAAAAAATGACAAAAATAACTGAAAATCATTTAAACATATTAAATAACTTGCGGAGAATCTTTGTGGATTCAATTAGAGAGATTGATGCATAATCATCGCAAAACTAATATCCCACAAGCTAACGTCGCGTGTCTTTGTATTCATATAAATACACATTTTTATGTGAAATAAGATAAATAATAATTTAAATGGTAGATATTTGTACAGTACATGTAAGTCTTACAAAATTCCTTGATGAGATTAGTTTAACTAAATTCAAACTTTAAAGTCAAGAATTATGTAGTCTAAGCATCTCCAATAAAAACATCTAGTCTTGAGGTGACGTGAAAGAGGGATATAGACAGTTAGACATATAAAATTTACAAATTTCAATTTTCTCTCTCTTCTTTCACTTTTTTCTTACTTTTTCATCTCTTTACTTTCTTTTTTTTTTTACAATGTTTTTTAGAATGTCTAGTTGTAGAAAGTGTCATGGACATTGCGAAGAAAATATAGAAAATAAAGAGAGAAAATGGTAAAAAATAAGTGAAAGAAGAGAGAGAAAATTGAAATATGTAAGTTTTATATATCTATATCTAAGTTTCAAGTCAAACCCAAGATTAACATTTGCATTGGAAATGCTCTGTCATATGACACCCGATCAATTTTCACACCCTATATTAGGATTCAACTCCCCATTCTTACAATTCCCCTATAATATTAAAAAAAATTCAATTTTTAAAAAGTAGAGATAAGATCGGAAGAGCGTCGTGTAGTGTTTTAAAAAGCATGCCTAATAAACACATAAGAACGCTCTATACTAAAAGTTTGATCTTTATAGTTCCTGAAGCTTTACACTTTATCTCAAATTAATCATTTTTTATCATATATTGATGTGTCTAGTACTTGACATCGACATTTTTCTAAGTCATACAATTTGAAACACAAGAGAGTGTACAAACAAAGCCGTTAGTAGCTAACCGAATCGAATCGAGCAACATAAACACAGTAACACACAGCTCCAAGAACACAGTTATACAAACCATAAATAAATATGGTCAAAAATCCCTAGAAAAGTCAAGGTTTGTTGCGCCTCTTTATCCAAAACATGGTACAACAATCAATTGAAACCCCTCAAAATCTCCGTGGTGTGTAAGAAGGGAAGTTTGATTAGGGTAGTTTGATTTTGATTTTTGTTGTTGGATTATTGTCACCCGATTCAATAGGCCGCCGTGTAAGATTCATCTTCCTCCATTTTCAGTTTTTACTCCATTCTCCGCTGACTGCTATTTTGATACTGTTTTCTGTCGATGTCAATTTCTGTTTCAATGTTTGGACCCGAAATTCAATTCATCTTCTGCGTGGTTTTCTCTTGAATTTTCTTTCAATATAAAAACGTGCACCAATCTTCCAAGGAGTCTGAAACTGTTTGGAAAGTTCAAATTTCACTTCTTTTCCTCTTTCTCCTCTTCACATTTCATTCCGTTTCCATTTTATACGAGTTTCTGCTGAGATTCTTAATTTTCTATTCTGTACAAGAAACATCCTTTCTGGGTTTTGATCAAGGTTTCAGGGTTTTCCCGGGGTTTTGGAAGAATCCTCCACATGTCCCAAATGTGGGATTTACTCAACACTAGAGCAAAATTCCGAGAGATCACTAAAAAATCGTATCTGGGTTCTGCTTGAATATCAAGTTTTTTCTCGGGATTCCAACAATATAATTCCCCTGTCCTAGGAGTGCCATTTTCTTGAATCTGCTCTTTTGTTTTGGCGTTTTTCTCTTGTATTTCGGAAGAAGAAGATCCCAAGTAGATTTTCTTGGAAAACCCCATAAAGATCTCCTCCTTTTGTTGATATACAATGGGAGATTCTGTAGGTATTCTGAAATCTGGTGACACGGCTGTGCTTGAGCTCACAGGGAAAATAATGGTGGTGGCTATTATACTCCTTTTCTTTGTGGTAGTCTTCGTGTTCTGTCTCCACCTCTATGCCAAATGGTTCTGGCACCGCCGCCAAGAAAACGCCACGGCCACCCACGCACCCGCTGGCCGCCGTCGGCGCCGCCTTGATTTTGCTGCTGGGCACCTAGAAGTAACTGTTCTGGCTGCTCGGCCCGGTCTGGACCCAGCTGTCCTCAAAACCATACCTGTAGTTGTTTTTGATCCCAGAGAGTTTAAAGAAGGATTGGAGTGTGCTGTGTGTCTGTGTGAGATCACTGATGGTGAAAAGGCCAGACTTTTACCAAAGTGTAAGCATGGATTTCATGTGGAGTGTATTGACATGTGGTTCCAATCACATTCCACTTGCCCTCTTTGTCGAAACCCGGTTTCAAATCCGAATCAATCATCTTTGAATTCAGTAACTGCTACTGAAACTACACTTGAGAATATATTGCAAAATCCAATAGGAGAAAATTCAGGTGCTAATGGAACAGATGCTCCAAGTTTTCCCACCAATGTGTTGTTTTGGGGCAATGAAACTCAGATTAGCACTTGGGGTACTTCTTTGGAGGATGGAAGTGGAAGCAACACTGCCACTTCCTCCCAGCCTCCAAGTTCTTTGGCATCCTCATCTCCCATTCGGCGAGTAATAGGCCAGACGGCAGGGTTGTGATTGATATACCAAGGCAGTTTAATGAAGAGGAAGAGCAAAAATCTCCCATACCGACACGACTTACATCATTGAAAAGGCTTTTGAGTGGCAACAGAAGGGTCAATCCTTGCAGTCCTAGAGATGGCGATATGTAACGACGAAGCAGAGGTTTCAAAGTTTATTTTATTCATTGTAATATGTTACTATGTTAATTGGTAGCTATTGTGTACATTGGTTGGACCAAGCCGCTGACATTTTGGTTGACAGTGATCGGATTTGTCAAGTCTAAAGATGTCATTTGGGGTTCTTGGTTTGGATGAGTACTTCCTTCCACAAGTAGTTTGGCCGATCTATTCAGAGTGAAACCTCAACTCATTGGTGGCTTCAGAGATGATTGAATCTCCATTCAACACGTGTAGTTGTTTTTTGATTCTCGATGCAGATTCTTGGCTGAAATTGATAGCCGTACTTCATATCGAGCTTTTCCATGTTTCAGGGAACCTGATTATCGGTCATAGGAAGTTATGTTGTTTTGCATACTTTAGTTTGGCTTCTCTGTCTGAGAATTACAGATGTAGCCTTCTCTTACGGAAGAGTATTAGGTGAAATCTCAGGACCATTCATCAATGCTAGCTAGCTATTATGTACTGCTGAGCTGTTGCAATTATATGAAATTTATTGCCATTGAAGAAATCCTTTCTTTTCTTGCTTTTGACGACTGATTACTATCCATTTTTGATTGCTGGGAAGTTCTTCCCATTTGCTGGTGTAAGATTTACAAATGCAAGAAACCAAATATAAGAAGAAAGACTACACTGACCATAGTTAACAGACTGGAAAACTATCCTTTCGTGTTACGTTTGGTCAGGCGGATTTCTCATTACTTGTTTGTACTCGAGAAGAAGAGAAGTTAATATCTTGTTCACCGTCATATCGAGTTTTGCGCAATAGGCATTTGTACAAAAATTAGAGACTACAGTTTCAACCGACAGACATTCATGAATGAGGCTAAATTCTTGAACATTTTGAATGTCTACATGATGGAAACAGAATCCCAGGATGAGAGTGTTTGCTGATTCGATCTAAGTGACCAAGTAAACTGGTCCATAAGACAGAACACCATGAGGTTTGTTAAGCTGGCCAAGGGACACATAGGGCACCTCATCCTCGACTCTCTTGCTCGAACTGAAAAGACCAGTTATGGGTCCTGACGTTGGTTTCTGAGATCGCCCAGTAATGCTGCCACCTCTACCACAGACTGGACCTGAGAACGGACCATGCTTCAGTTGAGAACCGACGGTGCCATTCCTTGGAGGTTCCATCGCGGACTTGTTCTTCTTATCGGTTTTCAACCAGGAAAACAGAGAACTTTTCCATGACTTTCTACTCTTTTTCTCCCCATCTGATAGCCCCTTTGTTCCCACTTTTTCAAGAGATTCAGTCTTCAACTTCCCCTGGCATGAATTATTTCTTGCTTCTTCCAAAAACTGAAATTAACAAAGTAAAATGACCAGAAAGCAAGAAAATCATACAAGTCAACATCAGAATACACATACCTGCTTAAAATCCGCTTGGCAATCAAACTCATAGTCAAGAAAATCTTCACTGTCATATTTCTTGTACATTGGTGAACTCATTCTTCCCCTGAATGTCAATGACACCAATAATCGCTGCCGTATAGTCTCCCCAGCCGTTTTATGAAAACTTCCGGCCGACAAATCTATGTGCCAGAGCAAAATGCACTATGAAATAGATATGTACACAAAGAAAGGATGAAACAGTTTTCCTGAGGAAGATGAACCAAAGAGCAATAAAACAGAATTACAAAAAGATATTACAATGATTTCATTGATTTATATGGTTTATTTCCTTTTTATGATTTTGTTCCCTACATGTAGAGGCCAGCTAACAAGATTTGATCACATGAGATTGTATTGGAATTTATAGAAACTTTTGGCAGTTGGATAGGTAGTGAAAGCTACTGGTAGCTTTTGTGTGTAAATGGAAAGAGTGCATAGAAAGAAGGTGAGTGCCGTGTGAGTTAATGCATAGATTTTAAAATGATAAATAGGAGATTAGTGCAAATTAACCAAACTTTAAGAAATGGGAAACTTTGATTAATGGGTGCAAAGGAATTAACATCAAATCATGTTTGTTGATGATCATCAGTCATTACTCCCTTATAAAAAAATATTAATGATTAATGATTCTACTTTCTTTCTAGTTAAGTTTTCACTCGTTTTGACATCTGATTAAATGAAAAGATTTGATGTTCACAGTGGTATATGAATTTGCGCAGGACTAGATGGACAATAGAGCAAGATGGTTATCCGCAGCCTTTCTACCAGGTAACTAGCAAGATGTAAAATATTTGTAACAAAACACGATAAATATCGAACAATTAATGTGACATGAAGCATGGAGTACTAGAGATTATTTAGTTAGGTATGTGAGATCTTCATAAAAAAGCAACTAACTCAGACCTACCATTGGATATGTTGTAAGCACTGATTAGACCTACTATTGAGTGAGCACTTCTAATATTAGGAGAAGTGAGGCGGAAAAAGGACAAAGGGAAAATTGGATAAATGAGAATCCATCAAATTATATATTTCATCCATAAAAATTATAGAACTTTTAACCCGACACTATTTGATATGGTGGAGGAAAACTCAAATGCATGCTAAAACGTCCAAAAGCATGCAAAACACAAGACTTAAACGAAATAACCAACACTTGGAACAAATAATTTTTTTTTAAACAAGAATTTCCATTAATTATGAGGGAATTTACAGAGGGGTCCAAACAACTGGACACACAGCTACAACCACAAACAACATATATAAAAGAAACTAGAAAAAAAATAAAAATAAAAAATAGAACAAGACCATAAACAAAAAAGAAACAAAGCAAAACAGGGCAGCCAAAAAGGGGGAAAAAGGAACTTGGAACAAAAAATTTAGAAACTCATATTATTAAAATATATATTCATTATAAAAAATTTGCATCACTGTTTTTTTCTTTCCTTTTTAAAAATTCTTTAACTACAATATTTTATTATCATAAAATATTTAACTTTTAGGATTTCATTCTTATCTATAGGAATAAGAAAAATAACCAGTCGCCCTACACCTCAGCAAGACAGCAACATGGCAATTCCTTTGCCCCACACCATCACTTTCACACCCCTTTTTATTTATACTAAATTAATTTTAAAAACTGTAATTATATTATTATTAAGAAAAAATATAATAATAATAAAGAGAAAAATTAAACGGCAAGATCAGTGGAAATTAAATTTCAAAATAATGGGTTGCAAAATTTTTAAAATAATAAGATAGAAACCTAACGGGTTAATTTCATTCATGGTCACTGTACTTTGACTCATTTGTCAATCAGATCCCTATACTTTAATTCCCATCATTCAGATCACTATACTTTAGTTTTGCTATGCAAGAGGCCATTATGTCTGATTCTATTGCATCAACTAATAGTAACTAATGATGTGCCTATTAAATACTTTATACTTGGAAGTAATTTAATTTTCATGCACGATTACTATCTATATTCAACAATCATGAGATTAATTGTTGTTAATTTATGCGTCATCAAAATTAGTAATGGTGACATCTTATGAACAAAATTAAAGTATAGTAACTTGAATGACAGAAATTAAAGTACAGTAACCCAATTAACAAATGAAACAAATAAGATTGACTCATTTTTAAACTGAGATTAGTTGCTGAATTAATGTGTTTTTAAAGTAAAGTAGATCAAAGGTGACCGATATATTAACTAATATATAGGTTAGGTCACATCATTACTATTATAAATTTGAAAGGAAAAGAATTCATGCCGCATGTTTCGGAGGGCGCCGTTTTCTTTCACTTTTAGGAGGGAAATCAGCTACTTTTGTGGGGCATGTCTCATAAGTCATGCCTCCAACACCCCCAGCATTTGGTTTGCGGAAGTAAGAAGTTATGAGTAGATCAACGTTGTCGTTGACGCTACCAAACTCATTAAATCAGGGGCAGAGTTAGTGTGTCGAAAATATAGATTATTACTAATTTATATATAAATTTTTTTTTTTGTAATTATTTATATGGTGAAAATTTTTTTTTGTCAAAATGGGGTGTACCCAAACAAAAAGTGGCACACCCCACTTACGCCCCTGCATTAAATGATAAGGCTTAGTGGCTTACATTTCATATATGAGTTGTCTAATGATCTCTTGTAATATGTATATCTGATGAGATAATCTCACTAGACATATGACGGGAGATCGAGACTACCGGAATCATATCGATAATTCAAAAGGGAGCCACAACGAATGACAATTGTTTGCATTAGAGTTGAGGTTGAAATCCATGGGATATAGAACTCATTTTGCTCTTCTTAAGTACATGCTGTAGAGAAGTGATCTCTCAATGGGAGAAAGAATTATGACTTATCCTCCCATTTGTAAGGATGGTGCCGTGCCACATCAATAATTAAAGTGATACAACACTACATTTTAAAGTGATGTGACATTGCCATCTCGAATGAAAGTGATGTTCTAAAAAGCGTGATTTTTCATCGAGGTCAAACTTGGAGACTAATAAAGTGTTCGGCAACTGGAAGCGATTATAATCTGTCACATAATATCATTTCATTGGTTTTATATTTTTTAAAAAGTCAAAAAATAAAAGTCAAGCCGTAATTATTTACTTTCTACAAAAACAATCAATAAAATGATGTCACGTATACAATTGTCAAACACTCTGTAAATGTATCGAAATATGTTAATGTGTGAAAAAGTATAAAACATGTCAAAGCATAAAGTGCAAATTTCGAACATAAGCATGCTTTCCTACATAAAAATGAGATTTTTAGAACACAGTGAGAGAATCGCTTCTCCTCCCCTAAGAGAAGATCACGCTCTCTTAATGTAATAATAATGGTAGCTTTTGTATAGTTTTCTTCAAGGTTAGCATTGCGACAATCCGGCTACAAAGTCTTACCTACAGAGTTTTATCTCTTATTAAGAAGCTTTATGGCTTACGTTGCGGAAATCTAACAAAAGCGGCCCTACCAACAGGGGGGCTGCTTTCATTAGATTTTCACCACGTAACCATCTATCTCCTTAGCAAAATTTAGCACTTCGACCCTCTTCCTTCCAATATATTCCCTCAATCCCATTTATTTAGTCCAGTTTCACTTCCATTTAAATGTATACCAATATATAATCTTGAAACATAAAGTATTGTCTTTTCTAATACTATTCTTAATGCACCCGACAAATTAAATATAATGTACTTAGAAGTTTGTTTGCTCTTCCGATCTTTTCTAATACCGTTATTAATTCTTGTTGAAAAATAAATAAATAAATAAAGTGAACCAAATAATTAGAATGGAAGGGATAGTTTTTAAACATGCACTTGCATATAGAGAAATGCTCACCCATACTCACCTGTAAATGTCTCTGGCTTCATCTTCCTTTAAATAACTTTTAAAAATGTGTGTAAATTTAAGAGTGTTTATAAATTCTATACGCCTTACATATACAAATAGCAATTCTCGTTGAAAAAAGCCACCTACATATATAGCTTCCATCATACCAGCCAACACCTGCTTTATAGGTGAGAAAACTTTTATGAGAAATTTGGAAAAGCGTCAAGCAATAAAAAGTCTATTTTACCCTTATTGATGCAAAATAGTTAAATTTCTCGACATAAATGTATTGAATTATAATAATATATATCTTGATATAAATGTAGTTGTCTTTGAAACTAATAATTTCACTTGTTCTCTCTGTTTAGAGTTACCCGTCATTGTCAAATTTGTTTGGGAATAATTCCAAAATTTGATATTTCGGCCATAAACATAAATGGTGAAAATTCATGACCATTTTTTTTTTTGGGGAAATTAATTTCGGACATTTCTTGCAAGTCCCTCAACTTTTAACTAAAGGTAAGTATCATCCTGCTGTACAAAAGTCAATAACACTTCTTTAAAAAATGAAAAAATGAAAACAAATCTTCCTTGCACGTCAAATCGAGGGTCATCTACGGCTACCCTAGGTTAAGGAACAGCTCGACTATTTTAGAAGTATAAAATTTAGACATACATGATTTCCTTACAAAATAGGTATATATTGTTAGGATTTGTAGTAGACAAAGTGTTAAGAAGAAGTCGAAATATATAATTAACTCATTTTGTATTTAAATAAACGATCGTTATTTATTAAATGTAACAAATTTATATTATCATTAGTTAGCTACTTAGCTTGCAATGAAGTGCATTCAATTGTTGAAGACAACATGAGCCTAAACTGAAAAATGTGTTTGCTTCAACATAAATTTATTTAGAGATATGAAATCAAATGAGAAATTTATCATTTCCTCACCTAATCCCAAGGTCCCCTCCATCAACAGTCTCGAAAAGATTTCAATCACTTTGTTCTATGACAATAAACTTTATTATGTTGGTATATAAACTCAAAAATTGGACAAGATTCTCATTTCCAACACTGCAGGGTATATAGAAGATTTGATTACATTGACGCCTTTATCTTTTGAGTTTTGACTGTTGAAGAACTGATATTATTAATCTATACACTCAGCCCACCTTTGCTTTTTGCGTTTACATGTGATAATCTTGCTACAATTTCAAAGAAATGATTTTTCTTTGCCAAATCTTGTTCTTTTGCTCCTATATACTTTTACGGTTGTCTCAACATTGCTATTCTTAGCTTTCTTTAGTTTTTTTTTTTTTTTTTAAATATTACTATAAAGCGATTATAAGTTAGAGGACTTGAACCCTAAATCTAAGGTTTGGGAATCACGTGGACATCATTTCACCAAATTGGTCTTGGATACCTACAAATTTTAAAAGATATTGGCTTAGAAAAAGTAAGAATTCAAGAGTGAAAGAGATTAGTGAACAGCAAACTACTGTTAAGAAATAAAAAAACATTAAAGAAATGAACGCTTTAGAATGGCCATAAGAGCACAATTAATGTGAGAGAAAAACCCAGCCACAAAATCAAATAATGTGTCAAAATAAAAGTGTAAAAACCCTTTTTTTGGGGGGAGGGTGTTAAATAGAAAATTAAAAAAAAAAGTGAAAAATAATATCATTTGTAAGATTGGTAAATGATCCCCCCAACTACCTATACTCATATCCCATCCCCCGGGATCCCCCGTTAACATTATTTGAAAATAGATTTTTTCCCCCAACCGCCCCACCTCCAAAACATTAATCTTGCTCTAAGAACATGATTAATGTGGGGGAAAAAACCAAAATCTGAGCCCTCCCCCCCACCCAAAAAACAAGCTCAAATAATGTATTGATTTGGGGTAGTTTTTTCCCCTTCATTCAATTCGTGCTACTCTCATTCTAATCCAATAAAAATACCGCCACGTATCCAATTCATATCCCCACTCTTTTTCCTCTACACATTATTTGAAAATTGAAAATAGGTTCCCCCCCCCAATTTTTTCCCCAACATTAATCTTGCTCTAATATGGGAAAAAAATTCTGGTACTCCAAAAGTACCAAATTTGATATTTACTAGCCAATTATGAATTCACACATCACAGATATATTCGCAGAAGAGAATTATGTCACAAGGAGTCTCTATTTTTCAATTTTCAGTCCGTTAACAAATTCCTGAGCTCACGAGGTCTCGTTTTTGTAGTTTACCAATTTGTCGCTGGGATCAAAGAAGCACACCAAATATGCTCCTAAAAGAAATAGTGAACCGAACTAACAGAAATAGTCGCAGTTAGGAGTGGGCAAAAAAATATGGTGAACCGAACTAACAGCAAAACTGACCTGCCCAGACCAAACCAACCCAGTTCGGTAATCGGCCGGTTTTGACCAAAAACCAAATGAAATGGTCAGTTAAACCGGCCAAACCGACAAACCAAACTGTACCGATTCGGTTTCGGTTCGTTAGTTTAGAAACCGACCGACCATTTGCCCACCCCTCGTCTCACAGTTGTACTTGCACTATGAAGAATTTATACCTAGTGGCAAATAGTTAGTCATGTTTTCTACATATTATTATTATATCACTTAAAATCAAACCTCAATCCAATAGTGGTGATGGATTGAATCCTTTCAGTATGAAAGGAAGACAAGACGACAAGACAGAGAAGCAGCTAAACCTTGTACTACTCGTCATGTTTACTTCACGACCGCGCATATCAAATGTGTAAGGTTAGGAGCCGTGCCTTACAAAATTATCGTATCGGCTATGCCAATCTGATCGTGCCTGTGCAGGGGGCATAAGCATTGGAACAGTGTTCAACAGACAAGCCAAGTCTCCTAAGGAGGACGATAGAGATCTATGTCAGTTGCATCTATGCAGGAAACTGATGTCTAAAGTCTAAACAAACACGTCCCTCTTACAGATCCAATTTTGAATGCCAGGAAAAAGGTAGCAGTAGAAAACAAAGCCAACTGGCTAAAACCCACTGTTTTTCTTTCTTTATACAATAGCCTCAAAGGGATTAGAACAAAATGAAGCTGATCTCTTCACAAAACCATGTATAAAATACTCTGATATGCAGAAAGAACAGCAATAAAGTATCAGCTTCTTCAGCTCCTACATAGATTAAAATATTATCACGTGCCCATTCACATGACCACTCTGAAACCCTTTTAACAACTAATATGGAAGTCAGAGCTGTAACATGATACAGTCAAAGAAGCATCACATGACTCCACTTGCTTTGGATACCCAGTAGATTTTTCCAAGAAAATTCAAGTATATAAACTTCAGGACAACAGCTTGATCACACCCTCAAATCCCCAAAAAAAAACAAAAATTTCTAGTGTCATCTAACGAACGAAAAGCTCAAAGTGCTCAAAAGTATGATGTCTTACTTGAGAATGATCACTTTTTTTCTGGCAATAGTGCTAATTCTGCAATCTCACCGGCAAGAAGCGCAGGCGGTTCGTCTCCTGGTGGAGAAACAGATATCCTCAAGGACAAGCAGTGACATTGGTTCCTCATCACAGACTTTCAAAAGTTTGCATCCAGATGAGAAGAATCCATTCAAGAAGGTGAAATCGAGCTTTCGAAGAGTACCTCCAAGTAGATCAAATCCTACGCAGAACAAGTAATTCTAACTCCCAAATGCTCAAGTCCGTTTCCTCCATAAGCTAAGAAGCTTGACTCAGACATCATTTTCTTGTACCAGGTGCAAACCTCCATAGGATAACTGAAGTGTTCTTCCAACAAAGAAGAGGACCTGCCAAGAAATTCTTTCATTTCAAATGATAGTCAGTCTGTACATTGAAGTTTCTGCTTTTTAATCTTTTAGAGGACGAGACGACTTTTTGCACCTTGTAGCGTAACCAATTTTGATTTTGTCATATGTAGCTGGCTAGCTGTTTAATGTAATTTCTCCAGCTTAGATGTGCGAATACAACAGTTACATTCGTAGCAGCAAAGATAGTATAGTATCCTCCATCAAATCTAACTTCCCAAGCTTTATAGCACATTACAGTTTAACAAATATCAAAAAGTGCAAAAAAAATTCCTTTTAAATTAGAAAGGCAAGTATTTCGAATCCAATAAGTTGTCTGATTTGAGGTAAAAACTAAAAGCAAAACCAGAGTGATTCACATCCCACATTTCCACTTGTTTCTTAAAGATTTTGGTTCGTCATCTTTCATGAGCCGCTTTTTCTCCTTCACAAGATTTGATGGTTTGTCATCCTGAAGAATTTGTCCCCCATCAGTGCTCTCCATAGCACTGGTAAAATTTTTCATTAAAGCTTTCTTTTTTTGAAGTTAGAAGCACCAGAATCCATCACATCTTTGGAAAAACTTGCTCGTTTATTTCCTGACATTTTTAAGCTAGTGGATTCTGGGTGAGCCAAAAATGGTGAACAAGAAGCCGGTCGACTGTCAATCTCCTTCTTCATGCCCTTCAACTTTTCTGTCTGTGATTTGTGACGAGTGTCTGCAAGAAATTTTTCACCTTGTGAAGTCTTGGTTTCTTTAGGTCCAAACGCCGCATAGAACTCTTCATAAGCAGACTGTTTTGAAGCTTGTTTTGATTTCCATTGCTCGGGATTCCTTGCAAATCTATTATTAGAAGAATGAAACGAGATTAATTTCACTAATCTTCGAACTGAGAATTTAAATACAAAGAATCTAAGATATCCTACAGTGTACAAACCCAAAAGTTTCCTTCTCATCACTTGTTTCAGTAACAAGGACAAATACCACTCTAATCATGATGTAGCGTCCTCCACACGCACAGATATAGACCAACAAATATCAATGCTTACATCCTGTTTAAAAACTGAATGATGAATGTGTTAAGTAAATAATATATTATATTTTTGTAGTTTTTTTGACAAGAAATTGAAACAAACCAAGGTAAGTTTCTCATGTTTTACATTTCCAAAGAATTTATATTAACCCTTATGAAGCAGATAAGCTGTGAAACATGAAATACTGTAATCACCATCAACAAATCAAGCTAAAAGAAAAAATAATTCTTTCACGTAGGTTCTGTAACAATTTCTATACGCAAGTTGATATGTTAAGCAGTACAAGTGTGAATGGTAATTTCCACGACAGAGAATATTTAATATATTACAGCACAATCTGTAAGGTGTTTCCATTAAGGTATTCTCCATAGCTATCTTTTTTTTGCAACAGTCAAAATCAATCATGGAATTATATTCCTCATTGACAGGAGTATAGACCATCTAGCGACAGAGTCACATCCAATTAATAAGAACCAATTAATAAGAACCAATACACACCAAAGAGAAACATTACTTAAATGATAGTGTTCATTATCCTGAATTACACATCAAAGATATAGGACAGAAAAAGTGAAACCAGAGGTAGACAATGTAATCCTTATGTGGAATTTTGTGTGCGTGTGTGTGTGTGTGAGTGTGTGTGTGTGTGTGTGTGTGAGAGAGAGAGAGAGAGAGAGAGAGAGAGAGAGAGAGAGAGCAGTGAACAAGGAGAGAGCACGGACAACTTACCCCTCAACATCAAGTTTCCTCAACAGGTAAGGTCCCTGCTTAGTATTGGAAAGTTCTGATTGGACGGGTAATATCTCGGATAAAATGGTCTCCCTCAGTGACATATTGCCAATATTGAAGCACTTCTCTACAGTGAATGAACCGGATGGATGTCCAGAAAGCTCTCCAAAATGTCCTCTAAGCCTTTACATTTTTCGAGCAGTAAATAAAAAATTACACATTAGTATAGCATACAAGGGGTTTGGCCAGCAATGCAATAAACTAAAATTTGGTCCAAAAGGAGTTTCTGAAACCAAACATTTCATTAAAACTGTCAAGAGGTTGATAAAGGCCTTCAATTTTTGCTGCATTTCTTGGTCACATCCAGAGTGCCCATTGGAAATCCCAAAATAATTAAAAGATTACTTATAGCGTTCAATAATATGCAAACTAATTAAAAGGGCAGCCAAAAGGTGCCAAACACTTAAATAAACGTGTTTGTTTTCAAATGCTTAAATAAATGGGTTTGTTAAACATTGTCAAATTGCCACATTGTCACATGTAAAAGGACTTCCTTTTTTTCTTAAGTTTCAGCTATCAGGGATGAGAATGTCCAACGAATGATCTTTCAATTTTCTTACAGCTTTATATTTGCATTGCATTCGGAGAACTTTTCAAAGGGTTTATTTATAGAATCACCCATTTCAACAAGATTTGCCAAACTGTTAAAACTGATTGGTGACAAAGTCATACAATCAGACTGCTTTGACTTAGCATATCTACTCATAAAGGGAATAGGAATGTTATAACATACTTGATAACCAACTTGCGTTTCTGTTTAGTTGAAGCGTTTGAACTGAGAAAGGCTTCAATAACCCTAGCACCACTGGGGTCTTTTGATGCTTGAAGAACATGGTCATCCTCTAATGATATGATGCTGGAGACATATGCCTGTATGAAATTCTACATAACAGAGCGAGAAACTGTATGTAAGAAGTGTCATAGCTAAAAGTCAGTGTACGCATAGTTCTATGAGTTAGTCGTCTAGCTAACATGATGTTAACTTCCTGTATTTCTCTCTTGGAGCAGTTGTAGTTTCATTGCAAGATTAGGACATACATGTTTTACCAGTTAAAATAATTTTTTAGCTGGAATAGACCCAACAATACGTATAGCAATTTGCTTCTGTGTCAGAAACATTAAAACAAATGCCTGGAATGTCACCTACATTTGGAAGTTTGAAAATTGATTGCAGAATTAATGAACCTAGAACGTGCATCTTGACACCATTTGGCCAATTCCAGCTGCTCTTATCTTCAGAACTGAAGTAACTGTCAAGAAACAATATCCGTGGAACAATGAGTACTGCAGACTCATTCTCCAAACATACAGCAGCAGCAAGGGCCTGACAGCACTGTCAGCCAGAACAGTCCATGATTAGGGACCAAAAGTTAAAGGGGGGAAAAAGAGAGGGATAACGTTCATATTTTATAGCAAGTGGCACACATGACACAACAATCCTTCTCAGTAATTAAACCTCAAAAAGCAATAACCTATATAAATTAACTGTTCCATCACACAGACTTGACTTTCACCATGAAAGTGTTACTCTACAGTAAGTTCAAAAATTTGAAAGTGTAATAAGTTACAAACCTTTTGTTCATGGGTATGAAGCCTTTGACATGAAGCAAGAAGAGATGCAACAACTCCAGGCCGTCCCATTTCAAGAAGATCCTTGAATTTTGTACCAAGCTCCTCCCAAATTGACTTTATCTGGACTCGACAAAAGAATATATTGAGTACCGAGTCAAAGCAACATAATTTTCTTCATTAGATCAATTGCATAATGTGTTTCCAAATCTATCTAAAGAGGTAGCCCATTTATCATCACTCCATGAGATATCACTTATCAGCCCAATGATGGATATATAAGGCTTGTAAAAGTAAACTTCATTCCTTGTGAATGTGCTGAGTTCCTTCAGTTTGAATGGGGCTCACATATTCTGCTTTAATTAGCATAAGATAAATTTAGTGAAATCACCGGAACACATAACTTTTTTATTTCCATGTGTGTTTACCTACCTGCTCCCATTCCTTACCCACGCCCTTCAAATATGTGGAAAGAGAAAAACGTAAGATGAGTTGCTATGTTATAATAAGACGTAACAAGGACAAAATCCTGATGCAAGTAAAGGTTAACTGTACGTACATGATCTTGACTTCTGGCATGGGAAACCAATGCTTGTACAACAAAGTTTCCACAATGATGCAAGGACATCTTAAGTATAGAACCGCTGAAAACCTTTTTGAATAATTCATCATACAATGTATCAGGAGCCACTTCCAAGATGACCTGCAAAGTGGTTCACGAAGTTAGAAGAGCCGACATCACAAATGGGGAGCATACTGTACGAAATAACTTATGAACGAAACCATAGAACAAAGTTTTATTAAGTTATTTGTGAGCAAAATTATAATTTGCATTGCAGTACGGCAGACACTTTGACCACCAAAAAGTGCAAAAGAGAAGATGCCATTTTTCCAATTTTTTGAACCAATAAGAAATATTTAAGGTTCTATGACACTAACGTTTGTTACGGTAAGTTATGGCAATAAAGAGGAGAGTGCTAAATTACTGAAGACCTTTAAAAGATGACCCCTAACTGTGGACAGAAGAATCAGAGCTAACAGATATTTAATGTTTGGACAGGTATATGATCTATCCTAAAGTTCACACTTGTTCATACAGCTTCCTTTGGATGAATCAGTTTCAACGTGTGCTCTTCCGATCTACTCAATCGAGCTCATAAAACCATTGGCCCAAAAAAGAATCAGATATCATTAACTCATATTAATATCATATAACTTAAGGAATCTTTAAACCAATCATGAAAAAGATGGTTGTTCAAGACAGTACTACTAACAGATAAAATGTATAAAGGGAGATAATCAGTAAAAGTTAATCTCACCTCCATTAAATGACCATAAGCATTTTCTTCGACTAAACTTGAAATGTTTGGGGCATCCTTCACCTCTATTAAGTTCCCCTCAGAGGCATTTATCATACTGAAGCCAAGGAGGACCTGAATTACATGCAACAAATCCTCTCCGTGTCCAGCTAATAATTTCAGAGCAGTCTGTCATTGAATAAATTTGATTAGTAATCTGTTAGACTATCGTTAGGGAACAAAAGATCACAGATTGAAAATTTTAAGATTCTTCTATTTACAATAGCAGCCATTAACAGGGAAATGGTTGGTTGACTGATACATGTGAATAACTATATGCACGTGTATGGTGGCAAATATGAACATAAAATGCAGCAACAATATGCAAGTTATGGTTTCTGACAATATTGGAGATTTAAACAAAGAAAAAGTGCACATGAACTGGTTGATAATACGTGTAGAAAACTAGACCTAAACAAACACCATGTAAAATCTTTCAGTTTTTATATCTAATATCTACAATAGTTTGAATAACCAGGTGAGCACCAAGACCCACATTAGAGCAAGGCAAACAAAAAGGCCCCCAAGGGCCAACACACGGATCTTGAGGCAAATTTTGGAGACACCTTGCAGCACCATCGCAAGGCTTTTTTTTTTTTGGTTGGGGGGTGGGGTTTGCAAACTTTAAGCTGTTCTATTATGCATTTGCATATCACTAGTTGTTTATTAAAACTTTTTTTACATTTTAATAATTGTTTTAGATCTGTTTATCTTTGCCATAGGCGTTACCTGGAAAACAAAACAGCTCAAACCCTATTACCCCTTCTTAATCTTAACAAGCCCACAAGACATTAAAGCAGTGAACGAAGTCCAAAAGGTAGAAATCATGCCTGCAGAACCAAACTGCTGTTTTGATTTACTAGAAGTGTTGCTATATCAATCCTGGAAGGGTTTAACATCTCTGACACGAGGAATTTTAACTGATCGGGAAATTTCTGATGATGTTGCAACTCATGACCATTAATCTGAGACGGCCTCAAATTCAAACGTTCTGCCAGCACTATTGATGGTTTTGAGTGGAGCTCTGACAAGTCTAAGGTTACTCCTTCACAAAGGCATAGAAGCCTCCTCATAACATGAGATCCATAACAGTTGCACATTATATCAACAGGATTGACCACAATTTCCTGGTAGAAGGAAATATTTAACCAAATTAATCCCACCATGCATAGGTACATAAATCACACACATGACGGCAAAGCAAGCTTCTCAGATACCATTAATTGGGCATACTGATAGCCTTCTTTCAGTACTTAAAAATACAGTTCAGAAGACAAATTAACTGAAAATTGTAAGCCCTATCATATGACTAAAATCCTAGTTCAAACATAGCTGGCAGCTTTATTTCCCTAGTTGAGAGAATCAATGCACTCTCATTATTTTAAGCTAATAATGAATTTCTATTTATTTTTTTTAGAACATAATGGATTTACACAGAGAAATTAGTTAAGAAATTGTAAAAGAAAAAGTAACCAGAGAGGAGCATCAAGCAAACCATATTATGTGGTGAATATCCAAACTGGCGTGACTGTGGTCATCGAGATCTCAAAAAACCTTTTTACCTGGCATAATATCCTCAGCGTGTCGTCAATGAGGGAGTGATTCTCGTTATCCTCCTGAAGATGCAAGGCCAATGACTTCAGAGCTGTTTCAGCCACATGAGAACCAGATCTATCCATAGCAATTTGAGAGAAATTGTTTGCACAGCTCTGCAGAAAGCCACAAAGATGGTCCACGGAGCAACCATCAAGTAGAGTTTGCAAAGTATGGCTTATGATATAGTCAGTTGCAAGTTCCACTTCCTTCCCTCTAGCCTCTTCCAAAGCATTGCCACATATAATTGCTCGCTCCTCTAACTCAATCTCAGTCCCTTCTATTACATTTGCAATCTCAGCAAAGTACTTTGCCATCTCCGGGTTAACCTGTTTTCTAAAATCAAAGTTTCTAAAGCATCAGACTTTGCTTATGTTAGACATAAGAACAATACATACTCAAACATAACACCGTAGAAGAAAGCTTATCAAGAATCAAGAGTCAAAACCTGACAAATGATGCTTGCAGGACTGAGGCATTTTGGTTCTTTGTGACCTTCTGACCTCTTTCTGTGCGTTCCTCCTTCACCTTTCTGCCCGTTCTAATTTTTTTCCCACGCTTGTGATAAGAGCTATCTTTACCAGCCATAAGCAGAACTCAGAAAGTAATTATAAATTTTATATTTTCGCACTTCCAGTGGTTTCAGTCCAATGGAATCATGCGAGTCTCTTCACGCAACACTTCCTTAACCTAAAAATAGAATTAAATTGACCAAACTTAAACATCCAAAGTTTCGGATACTAATCATTTACCATGGAACTGCACAGTCTTTAGTATTTTGCTTCAAATATACTACACCATATTCTGAAATTGACAAAAACATCATAAACCCTACATATTCATATTTACCACCAATGAGAACCCTCAAATTAGTTGATCTAAGATGGAATTCACAACTACTTCAAACACAGCAGCATATTTATGTCAGAATTAAAAAGGAGAATTCCCACAAGAATATTGAAAGACTCACAGAGATAAATCTTTTCTAAAACTCTGTATAGAACTAATGCAAAAAGATGGTAATACTGCTAAAAACTTGAAACAAAATACAAAAAAAAAAAGAAAACACACACACACACACACACGCACACATCTAAAGCTGAACGCGTCTCTCTACCTTCAATTAGCGGGGTCTGTTTTGGAAGCCGCGGCACTTGTAGCCCCCTCTGGGCTTTGCACCGTTATTCTCTACTCCTGTTTGTCGAGAATTCTTTGAGCCTTCCTGAACCTGAATTAACTTGGAGCGGCTTTTGTATTACTGGCCTGGGGCCAACAACGAAGGGGTTAGTCAAAACGGACCAGGTAACGGCTCCCTCTAGCGTAGGCAGCTGGGGACAAAAAGAGTTGGGCTACTTAAACAAAATAATATATAAAAACTTAAATAAAATTAACACATAATATCATCTTTTTTTTAACTTTTTTCAATATTAATGATTATCATATAGGTCACATCTCTATTTTATTGTCCTTTTTGTCTACTCATTTGTCCAAATAGAATTTTTGAGGAAAAAATTCAACTTCTTTATTTTTGGATTTGTGTTGGTTGTTGATTGGTTCGTAGAGCACCGGATATTACCGATACTTTGGAATATACAATAAGACTCATAAGAGAGGGTTTTTTTTAATTGTTTTTGAAACTACAAGAGATATATTTTATCTAAAAAAATGAACTGCTACTATATGCACGTATCCAACTAGATGTATGGCAAGAAATCAGAATTAGTATTTTACCACTGACCACCGTGTGATGGACTCCGAGTTTAAGAATACATGGGGAGGAGAGGAGGAAGAAGATGAATGCAAAGACGAGAGGAAGGAGGGCGAAGCGAGACAAACGACATATAATATTTTGATCCTTTTTGACCTCGTATGGGAGAAAACCTCCCGATTGGTGAATAAAATTTGATGTCATCTTTAATCCTTTTTTCCCGTCATCTTTGATGCTTTTTGACCTTGTACGGGAGAAAATATCCAGTTCAGTAATTTAAATTTTAAATAAATCACGTAATTATGCAAAAAAAGTAACATGTGTGGTGAAAAGCATAAAGCGGAATTTGATTTCAAATTGAGTTGTCCTATTTAAACAAAAACACAAATAAAAAATTTATTAAAACTGGCACATGACAACATCATATTTTTCACATCAAATCACTTTTCAATTAATATTAATCACTATACAAATATCGATTGAGTTGTGCTATTTTATCAATCGCTATGCACATGCCAAATTCAAATGTTTGTCAAACATAGCCAAACACTTTAATAACTAAATAATATATGCCTCTAGATGGAAGTGTGAACGAATTCAAAAGTTGGGGGTTTATTTGTCTAGATAAAGAGATGGAGACTAAAGTACAAATGAATACAAAGATTAGGGACCTTTGCTGCAGTTTACCCTTAATTTTATTTTTATTTTTACTTGGTTTTCAACCTTGTTAAGCCACCAAAACTCCTGTGATTTGGTGACATTTAAGTGGATTTATCACACTCAATTCATGATTGATTCTTTAGTTTGGCAGCGCATGAATAGTCACTAGTCTAGATTCTAGAAAGCTTGTGAACTTGCAATGGAAAAAGAGGAATTTGAGACTTTGGAATGGTCATGATATGTCCTCTTTTCATGCTATATATTCCGACAGGTTTCGACTTTCTTCATCAATGGCGAGAACCTTGGAGGAGGAAAGATAATCTAGTTGATCAAATATACAGATTCTTAGTTCTTACGTTGGAAGAAGCCCGCTACAAGTTTTGTCAACTTCAAGCCAACTATCGATGCTACTCCTTTTTATGAACATGGCTTAATATAATAAGAATTTGGAAGATAATTTGGGATGACAGATGGGGAATTTATTTGTTGTGCCCGAAATTATGCCATTGTTTTCATACTATTACTTTCTCCTAATTTTTTAAACTTGAATTTGGTCAAACCAATCATTTTCACACATCTAATAGACCTAAGTGTACAACAGAAATCTCCATCGTCAAATTTCACTCATTCTCTCTCTTACTTAACATAAAAATGCATGTGAATGTAAACACACGCTATATCTAGTGAATATGAGGCGAAGGAGGCTGAAGCACTGGGACTGAGGAGGCAATTTGTTGGCCGCTGACCATGGATGTTCCATACTATAATATTTGAAATGGATGCTAAACTAGTGGCGGACGCGATAAACTTTACGATTTATGATTGTTCTGAGTTTGGTAGGAATGATCAAGTACTATACGTCTAGTGTCGTAATTGTATCAGACAACGATGAGGTATAATATCAACAAATCACTATACAGCCACACCCTACTCAAATTACATCAACAGCTCCTATCATATCATGTCTATGGCACTAAAATCGATAATACATATCATACCAATTAACTCATTAAAATGGATACCTCATTATTGAGTGAATAGCACTATTAAATTAAAATTTAAACTTATAAATTATACTGACAAATTGGATACTCTATCAAACACTTCTAATCAAACACTTAAAATGGATAATTAACACATAACAATTTCGTAATCGTCATAACGATTTGAATATTATTGAGTGAATAACATCATGAAATTAAAATTTAAACTTTTAAGTTATACTGACAAATTATAAGCATTTTTTAGTGTGTTGTGAGTGATATTGACTAATATTTGGAGACAAATACCTCTAATCAATTACGTAAAATAGATAATTAACTCATAACAATTTCGTTATCGTAACGATTTAAATATTATTGAGGGAATAATGTCATAAAATTAAAATTTGAACTTCTAAGTGGCTGTTTGAACCTATTTATTCAAATTGAATTATAATGAGGTGAAATGAGTAGTGTAGATTTAATAAAAATTTAAAATTTGTGATTATAAATGAGCAGCTGTCAAATCAGTAGTCAAATCAGTAGTATGTGAGATTATAATATGTTTAAATAAAGAGAATCAAACACTCTCTAAGTGTAGGAAGTAGTATTGACTAGTATTTAGATATTCCGATCTAATCAAATACCTAAAATGGATAATTAACTCGTAATAATTTCATTATCGATATAATTATTTGAATGTTATTGAGTGAATAGTGTCGTTAAATTAAGATTTGAACACTTAAATCATATAAATAAGTTAAAAGTATTTTTGTAATGCGTTGTGAGTCCTACTGGCTAGTATTTAGAGATAAACAGCTCTAATAAAACACCAAATTAGATAATTAAGTCATTACAATTTTTTATTATTATAACGATTTGAATATTATTGAATAAATAACGTCGTTAAATTAAAATTTGAACTTTTAAGTTATACTGACAAATTATAAATATTTCTCAATGTGTAGTGAGTAGTGTTGATTAGTATTTAGAGATGAACACATCTAATCAAACAACTAAAACAGATAATTAACTTATAATGATTTAATTATCGTTATAACGATTTGAATATTATTGTGAATAGCGTCTTTAAATTAATATTTGAACTTTTAAATTATACTGACAAGTCAAGGTATTTCTTAATGTGTAATGAGTCGTATTGATTAGTATTTAGAAATGAACAACTTTAACTAATTACCTAAAATAGATAATTAATTTATAACGGTTTCATAATCGTTATAACGATTTGAATATATTATTTAGTGAATAGTGTCATTAAATTATAAACATTTCTAAGTTAATAGTGTCATTAAAATTTGAACTTATAAGTTATGATGACAAATTATAAATATTTCTTAATGTGTTGTGAGTAGTATTTAGAAATAAAACTCTAATTAAATACCTAAAATGGATAACTAACTCATAACGATTTCATTATCTTTATAACTTATTTGAATATTATTGAGTGAATAATATCATTAAATTAAAATAGCAGTTTTAAGTTATACTGATAAGTCATAAGTGTTTTTTAATATGTTGTGAGTCATATTAATCAGTATTTAGAATGATCACCTCTAATCAAACACTTAAAAGCAATAATTAACTCATAACAATTTCGTAATCGTTATAGTGATTTAATAATAAACATTAAGTTAAAAATTGAATTTCTAAATTACACTGATAACTTATAAATATTTCTTAATGCGTTGTGAGTGATATTGACTAGTACTTAGACATGAACACATCTAATCAAACACCGAAAATTTATAATTAACTCATAAGGATTTTGTTGTCGTTATAACGATTTGAATATTATTGAGTGAATATTGTTATTAAATTAAAATTTGAACTTCTAAGTTTTGTTAACAAGTCAAAAATATTTCTTAATGTGTTGTGATTAGTATTGACTAGTATTTAAAGATGAATATCTCCAATCAATCACATAAAAGCAATAGTCAAATCATAAATATTTCGTAATCGTTTTAACGATTTGAATATTATTGAGTGAGTAGTGTCATTAAATTAAAATTCTAACTTCTAAGTTGTCCTTACAAGTAAAAAGTATTTCATAATGTGTTATCGTATTGACTAATATTTAGAAATGAATACCTCTAATAAAACACTTAAAAGCGATAATTAACTTGTATAATGATTTCATAATCGTTATAACAATTTGAATATTATTAAATGAATATATTGTCATTAAATTAAAATTTGAACTTCTAAAACAAACTGACAATTTATAAATATTTCCTAATATGTTCTAAGTGGTAGTGACTAGTATTTAGAGATGAAAACCTCTAATTGAACACATTAAATGAATAATGAACTCAAAAAGATTTCGTAATCGTTATAACGATTTGATTATTATTGAGTGAATAGTATCGTTAAATTAAAATTTGAACATCTAAGTTATATTGATAAATTATAAACATTTTTTAATGTGTTGTGATTGGTATTGGCTAGTATTTAGAGATAAATACCTCTAATAAAAAATCTAAAATAAATAATTAACTCAAAACGATTTTGTAATTGTTATAACCATTTCATAATGCGTCGTTAAATTAAAATTTGAACTTCTAAATTATAAATATTTCTTAGTATGTTGTGAGTGATATTGACTATTATTTAGAGATGAATATTTCTAATCAAATGACTAAAATTGATAATTGACTGATAACGATTTCGTTATCGTTATAACGATTTGAATATTATTGAGTGGACAATGTCATTAAATTAAAATTTGAATTTATAAGTTATACTGACAAGTCAAAAGTATTTCTTAATATATTGTGAGTCATATTGACTAATATTTAAATATGAACACCTCCAATCAAACCTTTAAAAGTGATAGTTTACTCATAACGATTTTGTAATCGTTATAATAATTTGAATATTATTTAATGAATATTGTCATTAAATTCAAATTTGAGCTTCTAAGTTATGTTTACAAATTATAAACATTTCTTAATGTACTATAAGTGATATTGACTAGTATTTAGAGATAAACACATCTAATTAAATGCAAAAAATAGATAACTAATTCATAATGATTTCGTAATCGTTATAATGATTTGAATATTATTGAGTGAATAGTTTCGTTAAATTTAAATTTAAACTTCTTTGTTATGCTGACATATTATAAACATTTTTTAACGTTTTATGAGTCGTATTGGCTAGTATTTAGAAATAAACACATATGATCCAACATGTAAAATGAATAATTAACTCATAACGATTTGAATATTATTTAGTGAATAGTATCGTTAAATTAAAATTTGAAGCCCTAAGTTATACATATAAATTATAAATCTTTCTTAATGAGTAGTGAGTAGTATTGACTAGTATTTAGAGATGAACACTTCTAATCAGACACCTAAAATGGACAATTAACCCATAATGATTTGGTTATACATATAACGATTTAAATGGTATTGACTGAATAGTGTCATAAAATTAAGATTTGAAATTTTAAATCATATTGACAAGTAAGAAGCATTTTTTTATGTGTTGTGAGTCCTATTGACTCGTATTTCGAGATGAACAACTCTAATCAAGCACCTAAAATAAATAATTAACCTATAATGATTTCTTTATCGTTATAACGATTTAAATATTATTGAGTGAATAGTATCGTTAAATTAAAATTTGAACTTCTAAATTATATTGATAAATTATAAACATTTCTTAACGTGTAGTGAGTATACTTAGATATAAACGCACATCTAATTAAACACTTAAAATAGATAATTAACTCATAATAATTTCGTTATCATTGTAACGATTTGAATATTATTGAGTGAATAATGTCATTAAATAAATATCTGAACCTTTAAGTTATACTGACAAGTCAAAAATATTTCTTAATGTGTAGTGGGTCGTATTGACTAATATTTAGAGATAAACAACTTTCATTAAATACGTAAAAAAGATAATTAACTTATAACGACTTCGTAATTGTTATAACGATTTGAGTATTATTGAGTGAATAGTGTCATTAAATTAAAATTTGAACTTCTAAATTATGCTGACAAATTATAAACACGTCTTAATATTTTGTGAGTGGTATTGACTCGTATTTAGAAATAAAACATCTAATCAAACACTTAAAATTGATAACTAACTTATAATTATTTCGTAATCGTTATAACTATTTGAATATAATTGAATGAATAGCGTCATTAAATTAAAATTTGAATTTCTAAGTTATATTGATAAGTCAGAGGTATTGCTTAATATGTTATGAGTCGTGTTGATTAGTATTTAGAGGTGAACACATCTAATCAAGCACCTAAAAGCGATAATTAACTCTTAACGATTTCGTAATCATTATAACGATTTGAATATTATTAAGTGAACAGTGTCATCAAATTAAAATTTAAATAAGGGGTTTTCAACATGGAATTTGATGAAATTTTTGAATTGTGTAGATTCTTATGAAATTCATGGATTTTAATAGAATTCCACATAATCGATCAGATCTTATAGAATTCTATAGCATGGATTTCAATGGATTTTTAATGCAATTTGTAGGAGTAAAAAAGGGTGTCTCTATTGTGAAATTTGATCAATAGAATTTTATGAATTTCAATATTACAAAATCGATGAGATAAATAAATTTTTGTATACAAGAAAATAATTCAAATACAAACTAATAGGAAAAAATATATAATCTAATTTTCCCTTTTATATAGTTAACCTTTCCTTTATTTTTTTTTGTGGGGGCGGGGGCGCAGGTAAACCAATTTAAAACCATTAACAAAATTATTACTATTATCATGTTGTTATCTCTAATTTTTTTTAGTGGATTATTTCGGATACAAAGCGTTTATTTTGTATAAGCTTATGAATGTGAATAATTGTCTAAAAACTAGAATGATAAGAAAAAATGAGTTTTTATAACTTATAATTATAAATTTTTATTAATTACCTAGTTTTTTTTTTAAAAAAAATTATGATATCTATGAGAATCCAAGTGTAAGAGTCCAGATTTTGATAAGAATCGTGTAAGCGTATTTTTAAGTCTAGAATCTATAAAATTCCACAGAAATCCAAGAGAATCTTTAAGAAATTGAGCACACTGGAATTGGAATTTCATAGAATCCATAGAATTTTATATTGAGGACATCTGATTTTTTTAGAATTTGTAGAATTCTAAATTGAGACATATGAAATTGTGTGGATTTTTAAAATTCATTCAATTCTCTATATATTGAAGACGCTTCTATAATACAGCCCGTTGGCCATGAACTAGCTAGGAACTCCGTCTTTCATGCTATGTCTTTAGTTTGGCGTGATGAAATACCTGATATGTTAGATGTGATCATGCACGACTCTTTGATTATGTGTTGTGTTATTTAAACAAGACAATATACAAAAACTTAAACAAAATTGACAGATGGTAACATATTGTTTTTTAATACATCACATCACATTTTCATCACATAGACCACATCTCTATTTTATCACCCTTTTATGTACTCATTTGTCCAAATAAAATTTCTCTTTGATTATTGATGAAAATAACGAAAGCTTCCCGTCAAAAAAAAAAAGGGTAGGGGGTGGGGGCACTTGCTGGATTAAGGTTAATGTTTGCACGTGTTTTCTTTCTTTTTCTTTTCCGTTCTTTTGATTTTTTTTCCTTTCACATTGGTTTGGTCGACTGTGTTGTAATATAAGTTCATGATACGGTACATATATTTTTACGAAATTAACATGTATAGTTCAATTTTAAAGTTATTTAGTACCCATCTCCAACATGTCTTATTGTAGATGAGAGTTAGAATCCATGCATGTCAAGTAGCTTATCGGTACTAGTTGCTATTAGTATTCGAAAAAGTGTTAGCAAAAAAAAAAGTCGCAACAGACTTTGACTTTCATGCGTGTTTAAGCGCATTAATATTGGATGATTGAAACGTGTGGTTAATGTGTGATGAAATGCAACGTGCAATGTGTGGCGTGGAAATCAGGGGCAGAGCTACATATATGCACGGGTATGCATGTGCATACGCAACTTTTCTAGATGATTTATTATTGTTATTATTATTATTATTTTTTAAAGTTTCAGTCTTTCAATGAAGTTTATGCAAAAATGTTGTCCAAAGAGGTTGAGGAAGACGAAGAAGTGGCGGGAAGGGAAAGGGAATATTATCACAAAATCTGAGAAATCATAGTAGTGATTTCTCCTTCTCTCTCTTTGGTCTATTATTATTATTATTTCCTGCCAATTCCACGTCTCTCTCTGTCTCTCCTTATTATTATTATTATTATTTTGCAAACTCTCTCTCCTTATTTCTTTTTCGTTCTTTTTATTTTCTTTTTTTGGTTTTTCATTATCTTCTTTTTTCACATTATTTTCATTATCTTCTCTTTCAAACTAGTTTTTTTTACTTTTTTGACTAATCGTTGTAAATTGTAATAACTTCTTTAGCTCACATTTTTTATTTCTTTCTTATTTATTTTTTCTGTTCAATATTTGTTTTATATAAGTACCTTTATCTATTTTCAGGAAAGCTTTTCTTAAATAATACATGAATATTGAAATACATAATTTTCAATTACTTTTCTAAAATTAAAATAAATGAACAATACTTAAGTTTCCTAGATAAGAAATTAAAGGTTTGCCAAAAAAAAAAAGATAAGATGAGAATATAAATTAAAGTTTCACGACAATTATTTTAAATTAGTTTAAAATTAGGTTGATTTAAATTTTTGTCACGTAATATAATTTTATTGGTTTGCTATCCTTGAGAAAGTAACTTTATAAACTAGTTTATATTATGTGATAAAAATTTGAAGTAAACCTAACTTTAAATTAGTTTAAATTGTTGCAAAATACATTCATATTATTTATGTGATAAATTAGTAATAAATCAATTTCTTTTAAACTTGATAAATATTATAAAAAGGGTGAGATTATATAAAAATGACATTTAATTTATCAATTAATTTTAAAAAAACATCAACACGTTTCGGAAGGGGAAAAAAGGAACTGAAATTATCATTTTCATTGAGCTTTTCAAGGAATTTGTTTTTTCTTTTTAGTTTGTGCATACCCAGCATTAGAAGGCTGACTCCGCCATTGCGTGGAATGGAGCGTGAGTTTTGAGTATGTACACCTAAAGCGTGCTTTTTAGGATAAGTCCTATTCGAAGTTTTCTGATTGTAAATTGAAATCTTAATTTTGGGCTCTGCTTATATATGAAATCCATTGATCATCCGATTTTTGCTTCCTTTGTGACTGTGGATACTTTGGCATAGCTCGTGACATGGCTCCTTAGGACACCATTTTTTGTCAATGGAGTAGCTAATTCATATCAGGAATATCTAATACAAAAAGTAAAAACATATGGATGCAAATATTAAATAATCAAATTGATAATTTACAAATTTAAACCTGTCTTACCTTGCCAAGAGGTGGATGTTTATTCTTTGAGTTTTGGATACAACAGTCATACATATCCCTGAAGCTACAAAATGGAAGAAATCTTGGCTGTACATATTATGGAAGGGATCTTTCAGCTTCTGTAAAAGAAAATTTTAGATCAGTCATGGTTAAGAGACAGAAACACAAGCAAGACACTTTCCCAGCCAACATTCGTTGTACTAGTAGAGTTCTTGGCCGGAGCTCACTTAATCCTTGAGGCTGACGGTTCGTTTTCCGCCATTGTAGGTGCTGTCGGAGGTCCGTGGGAGCTTTGCATGTCGTGTTGGAGCCTCTTGAGTGTGGTTTCTTTGGGACAGCGGGTGGTTCTTTCCTCATCCTTTGATTATGAAATCCTTTCACTTAAAAAAAAAAAAAGTTCTTAGCTTGGCATTGAGTATAGTATCTCTATCATCCGATGTCTCTGAATCAAAACTCTTTTTAACCGTGTCTTACAACATTATGTTTGATTTTTATTCTTGAAAATTATATTGACGTAAAACAAACCCAGGAGATATGCCCCTATCAGCATTTAGATTCTTTTCTAAAATTTAAATTCAATTAAACAAATCATATCCAAATATCTCATGAGACTCAGGTAGTCATGTGTACTAAACAAATCTATACAATTCGACACAACTAATGGATGAGCTCAAATGGGGGAGTGGGACAAGAATCGTGCTTTCAGAGAGGTTCGGATTTTATCTAGAGGACAGGGACAAGTCCGCTTTAAAGAAACCGAAAAAACTACCATCAATATCTCATTCTTTCTCTTTTTTCAAGAAAATATAAATATTAACCAGCATCACGTGCTTAAAATATATAATTGTAATTGATTAACCATCTTACCAATTAGACGTGAATTATTAATAAGAAAAGAAACGCCCCTTAATTTGAGAGAGAGAGAGAGACGCTTTAAGCTAAATAAATCTCTATAAATTTTCTTGTTTTCATTTATGTTTAGCCAAGCCAAATGCTGAATGACAGATTTAAGATAATTAAAATTAAAAATAATTCTAATTTAGTAGAATTTACTGTTATTTTTCACTTTGAAAGTCCTCATGACGAAATCAAACCGCTATCAATTTTGACAAATATTGTTAAGAGGGATTATCCTAAAAGTAAAGACATCTTCTTACCGAGTTATTTGACTTTAAATTCGAGTTACTATCCCTATTCTTTTGATCCCAAGAATGTACTAAAAAATGACCTTAAATAACAAATTTCTGTTTTTTACAGTAACACTTTTAGGCTTTTGTAATTTGAAATTTCAATTTAAAGCACAATTTGTACCATTCGACAATTAAATCCACAACATTCTACATCCAATTATGCTTAAAAATGTTTTTAACTAAAAGAAAATGTAAAAGATTTCAGATTCAGTTGGCGGCATCGCCGCATGCGGTTCTGCCACTTATTAAAAAAAAAAATGAATACCTCAATATATATAATTATATTAATTAATATAATTAATAATTAATTTTTAATTGAGCAAAACTCATTTACTTTGATTGCGCAATGAATTTCGGAAAAATTGTAAAATATTATTAACTTAGCAAGATGTTTTTTCTAAGCCATATTATCACTAGAAATGTTCCAACGTAATCATATCTTGTTATTATTATTATTCAACATCTTATTATTACTAAAGAAACTTCTAAGAATAGTCACAATAATCTATTAGAATCAGTGGAGCGTATTATCATTCACATTAATTAAACAAAGATCAAATTACATTAGTCCTCAATCTATTGCCTTGATGGCAAATCAACCTTCCATCTATCTTATTGGCATGAATGTGTCTAGGATATCATTTATCTAGCTAGCATGATAATTCTTCGATGGATGAAAATCATTTAAAACATAGTGAGATATATATCTTGAGTTTTAGAGTTTCACATTATTAAAGGAATGAAATAGCAAAAATATAAACGATGTAATATATGTAAAAGAAAATGAAATTGGAAGAAAAATGAACGAAGAGACCATCATCGTTCAAACTACTATCTATAATATAGTCATAAGTCATTCTCAAGTCTCAACGATCATCATTGAATAACCTTTGAATGACTTAAAATAAAATGAGATAGGAAGAGAATGATAACTACTATTTTACTATCTAGTCTTTTTTTTTTTTTTTTTAATGGCTCTGGTCGATTTGTTTATTCGGTTTAATTTGAATTATTTTAAATTACAGGAGGTGGAGAAAAATATAGGGTCCACGACAAGAAGTTAGTGCCATCTTCAAAATGGAGAGAGCGCGATCAACGGTTTGAACTGCATGCCATCTTTGCACTGAAAACCTGCTGGCCGGTGTGATTCCCAATTAAACATTTCATCATTGCATTATTTTACCAAGCAAAGGAACGTTCGCGAATAAACTTTTAAATACTATTTTTATCCCACGAGAATAGTCTAGTATTTTCTTTTCAGCAGTCTCAAAAATATAGTCCAGTTATTATATTAAATATGTATTTAATGTTTCAATTTCAAACATGCTCCTAATTAATTATTGTTATTAAACTACCTATACATTGAATGTTTTTCAAATAATTAATGAGACATAAAGATATACGTGAAAAACTAAAGTAAAATTTAATATTTCAACTATATTAACTATTGTTTCTTAATTCACGTAAAATTACCTAACGGACTATCTTTTTGGAACGGAGGTAGTATTAATTTACTTATATAGATAAATGTATAAATGTATTTACAGAATTAATGTAAAGTTACAATTTCATCTTATGTTGTGCAATTGAAAAAAAAAAAAAAGAATACATCAACACAAGTATAATTTTATTCCTTATCTGTAAACCTATTTATATACTCATCTGTACTTGTAGTATCGAGATGCTAAAGATAATGTTATAAATTTGTGAAATTTAGCTATCGAGATGCTATTTTACATTTATACATTTTTCTTACAATAATGTTAGTTTTGATAAATAACAAAGGGTGATTTTGAAGTTAGAAATTATTGTACAGACCTAAAGGAAATTAGATGTTTTGATCACGAAGCATATGAGGTGACACTCAATTGAATATACCGCCATTTTATCCTTTGGCACACTACTCTATAAGACGAGTGATAAGAATTTCCATTGTTTTGCATTCTCTGTCTTTCTTTTTTACACGTAGTTGAATTGCTTGATTTAAAGATAGTTATTGTATGTCACTTCACGCTATGCCAATATTGGGTAAATGAAGTGTTATTGGCCTCTGTATTTGTGATCATGCCTTGAGATTTTGCATTTACTTGCTTCGCTTGAGACTGTTAATTCGAATAAGTTTTTGACATATTCTCTTTCTTATTTAAAGATTTTTTGCATATTACATTATGTAGTTCACAAGTTATACGTGCTTATGTGATGGCTTGCATACTATTAACATTGTGGTTAATTTCAATCGTTTTGCAATCTCCCTTATTTCTCTACTCTAGAACACACACACACACACACACACACACACACATATATATATAAACGCGGCACGTGCAACGCACGTACTAACCACTGGTATTAGTTAAAGTGCCAAGATGGTGAAATGAATCAGTGGGGATCCTCTCTCCCTTGTTTAAAGGCGATTGTGGAGGGGGTGAAGCTGGCATGGTACAAAAGCACCATGGGTTCTCAACTCTCAACCCCTTTTTCTACTGAATTTGCATTTTTAAGTACACGTATTTTTTCTCATATACTAAAAGCATCTACCTTAGTAGTGTTAAAATTAACAATCTACATAAGCAAAAAGTAAAGTTTTTAATAATTGTTAAAGAACACCTAAGTAAGTTAAATTTAACTATGAATTTGTGCCATATTGTTGATTCTAGATAAGAGTATTAAATTTACTCATTAATTCAATAGTCAAATAGTGGTCTAATCCCAATTTAATTAAAATAAAAAAAGAAATAATACCACATAAATTGTTAAGTTTGTTGTTAACTTTAACAATAAAACTAACTTTTTAAATTAAATGATTTTAGCAATTACTTTAACACTACCAATGGATGTTTTTTGAGTTGTTAACTAACAACTTCACTAATAACCTATTTTAACTTTATCAATATAGATGCTCTAATCTTTCAATTGAAAAATAAATAATTTAAAGTACTAGGTTCTCAAATACGCTCCCGATTCACCTCTTCTTCATTTCTTGATGATTGGCTCTTAAATGGCTCTAATTGACCATTGCTTTTTCAACCCTAGTCGAATTGCATTACCCCTTGTCTTGCTCTAACTTCACTCCATTTTCACCAACAAACTCGGCGTTCACCCAGCCCTTGAAGTGCCTCGACGGACGCCCAATCTTTATCAAATCACCCTTCTTTGAGACTCAGTTTTCAGCCAAATCATCAATTGTCATTTCTCCAAATGATTAGATTGGCACATAACCAATTAACCATTGCAATTACAAAATTTAACACAAAGCGGTGCCCTAAGAAGAGTTTAAGAAATGATCCAACCAGAGAGGGTCTTTGTTACCTTCCAATTTCTATTTCAAAAATAAATAAAACGAGTAAAATTAAATAAATGGTGAAGAATTATGTAAATATACTAGTTCAATTATATATCAATATGGATGATACTAGTTTAAGCGAATCTCTAGCTCAATTGATAGGTCATTTTAATTTTTGGTTTGAGAATTTAACCAAGAATGTGAAGATATAAACCTTTAAGCAATGCAGTATAGACTGAAACAGAAGTTATCACACTATTTAATAATCATAGTTTCAAGTCTTACGATCATTTATTTAATAACTAAACAAGATAACAAGAATTTATAATCTTAATACATTCTTTCTTTTTGGATAGAATAATGTTATGTAGCATCAGTTGGTTTGGCACTAGTTTAAGTGGCATCTAATGTATCATTAAATGATAAGTGGAATTAAATGAATAAATAAATGATTCATTTAACTTAACTTATCATTTAGTGCTATCTTAATATAGTGTAAAATACTAATAATATTAAATAGCATTACTCTTTTAGATATCAATATATCCCGTCTCATAAAATATCATCCCTTGACTCCAAAATATTTAATTTAAAAAAAAAAGAAGAAAAACTCAACTTCTGTTCCCATATATAGACGTGGGGACGGGGTGGTGTTCACATTGCCAAATGGTTGCGCCGCGTAATTTCCCCAGCTGTATTTTTGCTTGCAATGTGCATTTGCATCCCCACTATTTTTGGTTAATGGTTACCCCGCCAACGGGTACAACTATAGTAGCCCACTGTACAATCGCTTTCCAATTGTTAATTGGTCAAACTCTCTCCTGCAGGAAAAGGTCAAACGTCTATAATAACGTAGCACTGCGCCTCGGGTAAAGAGAAAAAAATATTTTATGCTGTGAAGGAGAGTCCCTTCTAGCACCACATGTGCCATATAGTGCTATAGTATATGTCACATGTAGTGGTATATCATTTTCACTGTAGACATGAGGGAGATAATTTGTTAACTATGGTTGTAGTAGGATATTCACGCATCGAACGTTTATTGTTGTTATGTGGTATGGTAATATTGGTATGTTGTCACACTATCTTTAAATCGCATTAACGGCTAATATTATATCACATTGTCTCTCTAGTGTTATAATAACCATAGTGTTTGAATATTTTTAGTGGCTAGAGATTTGATTAGTTGATTTTAGTCACAAAATGTCTAGTATTGTAACTCCAAAAGTAACATGTCATAATAAAAACTATTAATATGAATACATAACCATTTTTGCAAATTATACGTCAATATCTAACAAACTGAAGGATAACAAAAGCATCGCTAACTAGCGAATTGGAATCTACTAGAGATATGATTACATTATCATTTTTTCCAAATTATACGTCAATATCTAACAAACAAGGATAACAAAAGTATCGCAAACAAACCGACTGGAATCTACTAGCAAAAGAAACGCTCAATCCTTTTTTTTCTAATACAAAGGGGAAACAGGGAAATAAGAGAGGATTATGTGTAGTTCGAATCTAAAACCTCTTACTGGAAAACCAGACAAGTATATATATATATATATATATATAAATATGAAGTTTTACAAAAGCCTTCCCGGCAAAATGGCAAACTAATAATTTAAAAGTAAAATTCAGAAAACGATAGTAGCAAAATTTGGAGGTCTAACCAATTCTAAATGGCCGAAATCTGAGTATCATCGCCAAATGGCTGAGTCAGGTTCATCTTGTCGTTCTGCTTACAGAAAGGCATGACTCACCCCAATCAAACACCAAAATTTCTAAAATTACAATTTTGTATTTTTGATCGAATTCTTCTTTAATCTTTTCAACCATCTGTTTTACATACATCCAATAAATTTTTAGAATAGTAGATTCAAAGTTAAAAACAAAAAATATATGAAAAAACGCGTAGATATTTTTTTAATAAAATCTATTGTGAAAGCACTCGTTTGGCCGTTAAACAATATGTGACATACAAACAACGAAGAAGCTTAACACCGCCTTCCTTCCCGACACCGCCACCCCCACACTCTACAAGTATAAAGGTGTACTACTTGCTAGCGAGTAGCGAAGAACAAGACACAAAAACACGGCTTAGAAGCTCCAAATCCAGCAATTTTCACTTATCAAGAAAGAGAATTCCCATTTCAAAACCCTACATTTGCGTGCTGAAATTCCCAATAATCACATTGCCCCAGTTGGGTTGCTCCAATGGACTCAATCAACTCATTCAAGGGCTATGGCAAGGTTGATCCGCAGGAAGAACTGGCATTCAGAAGAAAAACCCGTAAGCGTGTGATTATTCTTGGAATTTCTTTAGTCGTTTTGGTTGTTTTGATTATTGGAGTAGTGGTTGGGACCGTTGTTCATAAAAAGAACAAAAATGATTCCAATGAGGGCCCTTCAACTCCTACCTCTTCAGCATCTGCAATTAAAGCTATTTGCAGTGTGACCGAGTATAAAGACTCGTGTCTCACGAGCTTATCATCAGTGGATTCCTCAAACGCCACTGACCCAGAAAAGATTTTTCAGTTTTCTTTAAGGGTTGTTATGGGTTCGCTGGAAAAGTTGTCTGCTTTACCAGATGAATTGATGAACAAAACAGACGACCCGCGGGTTAAAGAGGCTCTGAAAGTATGTAAAGTCGTGTTTGACGAAGCTGTAGATTATCTCAATGATTGTTTATCATCAATGAACGAGACTAATGGGAAGAAAGTGATTTCAGCCTCCAAGATTGATGATCTCAAGACATGGTTAAGCACGACTATTACAGATCAAGAAACGTGCTTGGATGCTCTGGAGGAGGTAAACGCGACTATAGTGGAAGACGTGAAGCTTCGGATGAAAAATTCCACTGAATATGCCAGCAATAGTTTGGCCATTGTGTCTAAACTTCTTACAATTCTTAAAGATTTTGATATTCCTATTCATAGAAAGCTTTTGGGGACCCCTGTGGATTCTGGCTTCCTGGGATGGGTTTCAGCCGGCGATAGGCGGCTCCTCCAGGAGGTGAATCCGAAGCCGGATGTGATGGTGGCGAAGTTGGGTGGTGATGTCACGACCATAAAGGATGCTGTGGCAAAGATTCCAAAGAAAAGCAAAACAAGATTTGTTATATACATAAAGGCTGGTGAGTATGTGGAGAATGTGATTTTGGACAAATCTCTATGGAATGTAATGATTTATGGAGATGGCAAGACTTCCACCATTATTTCCGGCAGCCTGAACTTCGTTGATGGAACTCCAACTTTCTCCACAGCCACATTTGGTAAGTTTTTCATCAATTCCTCTTTAATTAACTTGCTTTTCAATAGCTTCCTATTTGATCAAATTGAGTTTTTTAACGAGTCATTTCTTGATTACTTGTTTTTGTAACTTGATTTATTGTCCGGGCACTCGAGTTTCATCTCGAAATGTTAAACTATTAGGAGGAAGAATCCAACTCTTATGTCATACTCGATCGCGTCTAGTCGATGTCGGACTACTCTTTGCATTTTCAGCACCACGGTCACGCGATTCTCTTTTATTTGGTCATTAAATGAAGTAGACACGCCACTTAATTAAAATCAATAATCTTGGTGCAAGATGGAAAAAATCTGGGTAGATAGAGCATGGTTTGGCATGTGAAAAATCCGGGTTGGGTTGGGTTGGGAGGGGTTCCTAAGTATATGGTGTTGGCCTGTTGGCCTTATGGATCTCAAATTTACGGACAACCATCCAAGAAAGGAAAACCACATGGTTTTGATCTAATGTTGCCATGTGATATGATGCATTTACGCTGTCCACCTAAACTTTAGTGCATTTTTGTGTTTTTGTCAGCCAATGTCTCAAAATCCAGACCCCACCCATGTGCAATTTAGGCTTACATAACTATTTTTCTGAGTCATATTTTGGCCAAGTGGTTGGGGGCATGCTGGAACATTCATCATGTAGTGTTTTCACTTGAGATTAGTTAGTATTTAACTATTTTGTTAGTCAAGCTTTCATAATCTGAAATTATGTATATTCATGATGATTTTATAAAGAAAAAGATTGCAGGAGAATTATTACTGCGTTCGATTTGAGAGCTTTATATGCATATGAAGATAAAGAATAAAGAGTAGTTTGTGTCTGCTCGACGAAGACATCATTATTGAACTGTAAGCAGACTGCTCTGCCTTGGCATTGCGTAATGATTCAACGAAGGCAGTTATTTTAATTGTGATTTTGTTTTCATTGGTTTCTAACGTGAATTATCTATTCAAAGACTACTTTTTGTCGTTTGGCGCATTCTTGTTTTTGTGCTCTTCCGATCTCTCAATAACAAACATATGAACCTTTCAAAGCTAGGTAACTTGAGGACAATCATCTTAGAGGTTTTACACCTAATATAAAATGGAGGTAGTTTTTTGTAACTATCAATGGTATAATTATATGTTTTGATTACTTTTGGAATGGAGTAACTGTACAAAATAGAGTTCTGATTTTAATTATTTGCTAGCAAGTTGAATGCTACATTTTTGTCATTACCAGCTGTTGCGGGCAAAGGATTCATTGCAAAAGATATAGGGTTCAAGAACACGGCTGGACCAGAAAAGCACCAGGCAGTTGCCCTCAGGTCCGGTTCAGATATGTCCATATTCTACCGGTCTCATTTGATGCGTTCCAAGACACACTTTACGCGCACTCGAACCGCCAATTCTATCGTGACTGTGACGTCACCGGTACCATTGACTTCATCTTCGGTAACTCAGCTGTTGTGTTCCAGAACTGCAAGATTATGCCTAGACAGCCATTGCCTAACCAATTTGTGACCATAACTGCTCAAGGCAAGAAGGACCCAAATCAAAACTCAGCTATTTCCATCCAAAGGTGTACGCTGAGCCCATTTGACAAACTTACGGCTCCGACCTATTTGGGCCGACCATGGAAGGATTTCTCGACAACGGTTATCATGGAGACTGAGATTGGTGGATTCTTAAGACCACAGGGTTGGATTTCATGGGTAAGCAATGTGGATCCTCCCAGTAGCATATTCTATGGTGAATACAAGAATACCGGTCCGGGATCAGACGTCACTGGTAGGGTGAAATGGGCTGGATATAGGCCAGCTCTTACACCGGCCGACGCCTCAAAATATACTGTACAGTCCCTCATCGATGGTGCTTCCTGGTTGACTGCTGCAAATGTGGCATTTGATTCAACCTAAAGAAATAGGAAACTTATTCAATTTCCCTTGTAAATTTTGCTTATCTGTAACATCTGTCTTTTATAATATTTACATTTGTGGTTTTGATTATTAAAAAGACTCCACAGAAAAAAAATATGTAATTCAATATCTATTAATAACTTTCAGATAACTTTTTGTAAGCTCTATTTTATTTCATAATGAATTGGGAATCGGGGCCAAATACATCTAATTATTTTCAGACGGTCTTTGTTTTAATTATAGTAAAAAAAACATCTAGCATGCCTATGCACTTCTCTCTAAGCCATCTGGATTTCACGTCCACCTATTGATTGCTACGTCTACAAAAATTCATGGAGACCACTGAAGATGCTTTAACATGGAAACCACCACCAAAATGTACACCATCTATCTAGGTGAACACAATCCCAACAGCCTTATGCATGATAAAACTAATGTTGGAGATTTTAGTCTGAAAATGATGAACCTCAGAATTGACATCTCATTATTGCCTGCGTCATTCTCAACAAAAGGCAGAAAATGTGGGATAAAAGGGAAAAATAGGAGCCGTAAACATAAATGAAAACAGAGCAAAATTCAAGATCAGCATCATCATTATCATCTTCCACGATAAATTATGCAAAGTAACACAACAAATATGTTAGGCTCTTAAATTTTAAATAACATTGTAAGGAAAATTGTCAAATGGAACTCGAGTTGGGTGCAAGAGTTAAGTCTATATAGACTATATTTTGAACTTAGACATCCAGTCCTGAGACTAAATTATAAGTAAAAATCTAAATGTGCATTAAGACTAGCTTAATCTCTATCACATAGCTACTAAATGAGCCAAATCAAGATATATTAGTTTAACAATGGTGAACGAAAAACACAAATGGAAGTAACGACTAAGAAATTGACATATAGTACACTAATTAGACGAGGAGAAGTAATTAGATGAGAAAGTTAAGTTCGCTAACGGAGTTGCCCATGTTGGGAAATAATTCTCAAATCGTAGATGATTCGGTAGCTACCAGAATATGCGAAGTAAATTATTGTCAACTGATCAAAAAGGAAGAAGAAGACCGACCGGGAGGGAGTGAGATAACATATTATTATTGATTAATAATAATTGACATTACATACGATGCCAAACTAGCACACGAGATAAATTTTAGTCCTTGAAGAATGATATATAAAGAAATATAAGGATATTTGTTTACATCTGAAAAAACTGCTTATGAGTTTTTGTATCAACTTTATTTAATTATTTTCACATCGCCACCGTTAAAAGCGCTTGTGTGTATGGTGGGATAATCTCACCATACATCTAACGGGAGGTTATTACTATGTAGATTGTATTTATTTAAATGTCTTGTGCCTGTGAGAAATAATATTGGTACATACAAAAAGTTTCCGCTTGCTTTGTGTGTCATTATCAATAATAGCTAAATTTAAATATTTAATCCCAACCGTTAAGCGCACAAGAATTTTACATTGTAATTAATCTTACCTTTTCCTACCTACAAATGATAAACCTAGAATATTTTTTAATTTTTTTAATACCACAATATTTTCATTTAATAAGTTAGTTAATTATGAGTGGTCTGAAGAAGTGTTACATTAGTTAGATTCTTTACATTCCAGCTATGGGGTGTTCTGGATTCAAATTACACATGCCCCTCCTCTATTTTTCTCTCTATCCTCCCCTATATATCCAATGTATCAAAATTATGAGTTTAATTTTATTTATTATTTCATCAATTAAATACAAAAAATGAAGTTACATACAGGGCCAATTGCACTTTTACTTAAACAACTGGACAATGTCTATTGAAGATATGTGCAGGACAGGAGGAAGATAAGACAAATAGAAATAAAAAGTAATGTAAAGAAAGAAAGAGGAAAAAGTGAAAAAGAGGGTACAATGTCTACAAGAAAGTACTGCTTTTTACTATATAAATTTCTGTCACTCTCATTTCTTAACCAACAATCATGCCAAATTCTTGACCAACAAATTATCATTATCATACAAGTTTGTTGAACACGAATTTATTTGGAGAAAAGAACAAATTTCTTGGAGAATATGTGGTAAAATGATATATATGATTGAGTTTGAGAAAAAAAAGAAAATAATTGTTGAAAAAAGCCGTGTAGAACAACAGAACACGTCCCAGTCAAATTTCGTTGGTAACTAAAGACGAATTATAACTCTCTGTCATGGTTGATGTTTCGAAAGGGGAAAATTTTGTTCAATAAAATAATATTATCATGGCTAAAATATTCCAATTATAACGTTGCCCTTGACGTCTTTTAAGTGGATGCAAAACAGGTTGCAGATGTTAGTAATTAAGTGATGGATGATCAATCAGATATTGGAATTATTATCCAAAATCATTAGGTTTTTAACTATAGGAACTAAATAATCCAAAGTTAGTTATTTTATTGCAATAGATTATTGAGTATTGCATGTCAACACTTGATAAATAATTTAAATTCGTTATGCCACATGTGTGTGTGTGTATATACACACACTTTTATGGATGTTATTGTACAACGTGCAACATACAGTCAAAGTACTCGTATTTCGAAAAATGAAGACCAATTTATGAATCAATATGGTTGGCTTCTAGAAAATTCAATCCCTAAATCTATATTCTGATATTCAGCAATAAACTGAAACCAAAAGATGGATACCGGAGACTATTTAGGTTGTGGGCTTCATTTTTCATTCTTCAACGATGAATTTCTTCTTTTCGTTAAAAAAGAATGATGCAATTCTTTCTACGCCATTTGCCTTTATTTTATTGTTGTCCACCTCTATTCAATTATATTTTTTTTACTATATATATATAAGGACATGTGTGTTGCTCCAGTATCTATAATCCAAGCACTGTTCGGTATAGAAAAATGTATACCAGTGAAGTTAGATGCTGAGGGTTGGTCAGATGAATCTGGTGTCATGGACTGCATTTGAGAAGTTAAGAAAGCTATCAGTTGCTGGCATTGACTGGTTGTCATCTTGGATGGACTACCATGGTCTCCACCTACTCCATTATTGAGATCAGTGTTAACAGCAACATGATGAGCTGAAAACTGATTGGTGCCTCCTTTATAATACCTGTTTCTTGGTTTCCATCCAAGGGGATAACCATTCTTCTTGAAACACTATTCCACTAAATGACCAACACCACCACAGAAAGTACAGATTTTATCCTTGCCTTTTCTATCCTTCGAGCTTGCATTCCCACTAACAGTTGCAGATGTAGGTGGAAGATTAGTGAGAGGCTATTATACCTTACTATCACCAGACCAGATCTGGCTTATTCAGTAAACAGGTTCAGTCAATTCTTGTCTACTCCTAAGGAGCCACATCTTAAAGCAGTCCATAAAGTCCTATAGTATGTTAAGGCAACACCAGGTTTGGGGCCGTTTTTTCCTTCAAGTTCTGGGGTGGCTTTGAAGGGTTATGCTGAAGCAAATTGTCCTATGTTAGATACTCAGCTGAAATCCTTTTCAGATGCTGATTGGGAAACTTGTCCAGATACTAGGAGGTCTATTTCAGGCTATTGTGTTTTTCTTGAAGAAGCTCTAGTGTCATGGAAATCAAAGAAACAGAATACGGTGGCTAGATCTTCAGCAGAAGCTGAATACAGATCCATGGCTCAAGCAACATGTGAATTAGTATGGCTTCAATCTATTTTGTTAGAGTTTGGCATATCTTCATCCGAACCAGCTGTATTGTTTTGTGACAATCAGTCAGCATTGCACATTGCTGCAAATCCAGTATTCCACGAGAGAACCAAGCACATAGACATAGATTGCCATGTTGTTAGAGAGAAACTTCAAACCGGGTTCATGAAGACCGTGTTTATTTCCAGCAGCAACCAGATAGCAGATGCGTTGACCAAAGCTCTTCATCCTACACAATTCAAAGATTTGATAGCCAAGAGGGGCCTTATAAACATATATACCCCATCTTGAGGGGGGGGAGTGTTAAATACATTAGTTCTTACTGTAGTCCTTCCAGTTTGTATTTTTACATTTTAGTCCTCCATCAGTTGTTAGTTACGTGTGCTGTTATTTTACATCCTTTTGTATATAAATATGAGATGTACAGCTCAGTTAACCAATTCAGTTCAATAGAATATTCCCAATTTACTTTCTCTCTCTAAAGTTCATTTTGGTATAATGTGTCCTTTTAAATAGTTGAATATATAGGTAAATGATGCGAGTTAGCTCCATTGGTATAAGACCAAGATTCCCACCTTAGATATTTTACTACATCGTTGGTTTCTGGTGCTACTCCCATACCAAATTACTGACTTTTAGAAGCTCTATAGAGGTACGATTCTCCAATAAAATCCAATTAGACTATAGAAATTATCAAATATGATCAGATAAAAATAGAAACTCAGGCCATCAATGGAACCTATAAACTGTAATGACTAATAACCTTGATAATGAGGCTCAGTGTACTATTTCAATGTACTAGCATGCTACCATTAACAAGTCAAATTTTAAGAAGGTGGTCAAAAAACCATACCCAAACCTTAAGATCAACTCATAATAATAAATTAATTAGCTCGTTCTCGAGATGTGAATCACAATCTATCAAATTTATCATAGTAGCGTGTATGAGGTTAGAGCTTGTAGACAACTGCCTAGGCCCTTGAAAAATTTAAGTTGAAAACCCATTTAAAGTTCTTTAAAAAAACACAATAAAGAAAAGTTTAACAAGACCTAAAATTCTAATACAAAATTCGCTTAAGATTCTATAATGTCGGGAACTACAAGCAACATTTTATGTTATCACTCGTTAGTGTGAAAATTTATGGTATAATTTGATGAGATGACATCTTCTTGAGATAATAATTAAAAACCGATCTACACGATTTAAAAATCCAAAGTTACATGAGACCATCTTTCACTCAAAAGGGATGTACATTTTTTGTTAACCCACCACCGCTAACACTGGTAAAAAATCCCATTAACTCCGGCCGGTACGGCAAATAGGACCGCCAGCGAACCTCCTCTTTGGTTTTACTTTTCAAATAAACTTCATGAGTCGACCCGGACATGGTTTTACTCGTGTGTCTTGTTTAGTTTTGTTGTAGACCCTTTCTTCCCACTCCCCGTCGTAGAAGCTGTATCGATATTCTTGTTCAAGAAAACAAATGCATCTCTTCCATCACTATTGCACCTCCCAAGAAAATCCTTAAATCTCCGAATCTTGGAAAACCCAGTTGAGTTACTCTTCTTGCAGACCTCAGGGGATGCCTCCACCGCTTTCCCGGAGATATCGTCATTTCCCTCTGTTTCGACAAAAACCTTCCTCACCGGAGGCATCACCGGCAAGTCTTCGTGCAGAGTATTGGTTTCCCTCTTTAATAGTGGAAAAACAGGCTTGATCTGACCGTTTAGAAACGCATCCTCTGCTGCCACCGGGGATGTATTTGATCCACAAACAAACGAGAACTCCTCTTCCTCCTTCTTATCTTCTTCTGCAATTACACCATCATCTCCCAGATCTCCAGCGAGTTTCAACTGAGAATTAAAGTTCTCAGCAGTTGCTGAATATGAATCTTCATAAGGGAATCCTCCATTTTCTTCTAGACTTGCATTCATATCTAAAAAGATGTTCTCTTTTCTCCTTTCAACGTATTTTGAACACAAGAAGTTAGAAGACAAGAATAACTATAATTTATTACCTTGGCCCGATCGAGTTAAGGATTGCGAAGCTTTTCTCGTTATTATACTGTGTGAAAGAGATTGAAAGAAAAAGGATGAAGAGGAGAATTGATCAATCAAAGGATGAATTGAATGGACAGATATTATATATTGAAGGTTGGTCGAAAAAGTTGGGAGAAAGTGGATTGGTCTCTGTTGAAACTTTGAATAGACATTAGTTTGAAATAAATTTGTCAAGATTTGCTGTAATATTATTCACAATTTACTTTTGATTATCTAAATGTATCCAAATTCTACATTTGGTAAAATAAAATGAATGCCATCAAACTAAGGAATATATGAATATATAATCACATTAATTGATATATTACGATGCACTGACTATGTGAAACGTGTTGTTAAAAAGAAAGAAAGTAGAGAGAGGGAAAAGTAAAAAATCATTCCTTTTTTATAATTATCAAATAATAAGAATAGTCTTATGCTTTGTTGTATTCAGATTGCTTTATTTGTTAACGAATCTCTTACATGATTCTCAGTGTTTAACTATGATACACGTAGTTTTCATAAAATTCAATCTAATTTATAGATAGGTTTGGATTAAAGTTATGTCTACTAAAATTTGCGGTCTAGTTTCTTGCCAATTTTCTAAAGAAACGATTTGGTTTTGTTTGCAGAAGCTACATAATCTATAAAAACATAAAAAATTATATGTGGTTTTATCAAACCACATGCGCTTTCTTGTGCCTTTATAATTATTATTATGCGGGTTGTGTACTGAAGTCCACATCATTTCTGTAAAAAGACTGTACTTTCTTGTGTTGTTTTAAGATTATAATTTTGCCAACGAGACCGTAGCAAGTTTAGTTAGGAGGCTAGGTCCCTATATCTTATATACCATTCAACAATTAGAAAATAATAATTTATAAATGAATAATTTACACCTAACGTCCCCAACTATTTAAGTATTAATAGAGTGCGTTCTCAACCTTTATTTTTCCTTCTGTAGGTTCTCAACCTTTTATGAAATCCCTGCCCAAGCTTCTGATAACATAATCCAACTATTTCGTCCATTAAGTTTTTGGTAAAATACAAAAAAAAAAATTATTATTTTAAAGTTATTTCTCATGTTCATCTGTAATCCGTCTTCTTCAATCACGTATACACATATAGAGAGATGGGGAACGTAGTGGGAGAAGGTTGAAGAATTTTTCTAGGTAGAGGGGGTGAGGGGAGAGTACCCCTCTCCATAGCACAACTCGAAGGTTGAATCACCAAATGGATATAAACTAGATTGTTCAACATATTAGCCAATAAAACTGTGTCTCTGATTAAGCAGTAGATTGATGCCTCGGTAGAGGTGGTGTGGCTCTTCTTACACAGATTTGACAACCCTAAAAGGTACAAGGATAAATTTCACAAAAGGTCCACAACCTTTGCATTTTGAATCGCCTGGATTCTTAACCTTTTTTAGCACCCTACATCTTCAACCTTTCATAATACGTACAGAAGGTCCATGTTAACGGAATCCATCCAAAATTCCATTAAGTGGTCGAACAAATTACCTCTGTATCCTTATCCTTTAATTTTTTTTTTAAAAAGAATTTAAAATTAAAAAAAATATATATGAAGGAGGTGGGGGGTTCCCCCCCTCCATCTTCACTGCCATTTCCGGCAGTCACACTGCCAGAAATGGCAGTGAATTTTGGGAGGGGGGAGAGGGAGAGGCTTCCCCCATTTTCTGCAGATTCAGCTGCCGGAAAGGACAGTAAAATTTGCTTCTATTTTTGACAGTTAAAGGGGGGAGTCTCCCCCATTTTTCACTGCGTTTTTTGGCAGTGAAGAGGGAGGGGGACCCCCTCCTTTATTTTTTTATATTTTTTAAAGAATTTTTAATTCTTTTTTAAGAAAAATTAAAGGATAATGGTATAAAGGTAATTTGCTCAGCATTTAACGGAATTTTGGATGGATTCCGTTAACATGGACCTTCTGTACGTATTTATGAAAAGTTGAGGACTCAACGCGCTAAAAAAAGTTAGAGACCTAGGCGATTCAAAGTGTCAAAGATTGGGGACCTTTTCTGAAATTTACTCAAAATACAAACACTTCATCAAGAGTTGCCGCATGATTGGGGACAGCAAAGTCGGCAGCATCACGCATGTTACCGTGGTTTCTGGCCTGACAACGTCCACAAGCACCGAGAGACTGGAGATTCTAGATGATGAGAAGCATATACTAAGTTTTTGCTTTGTGAATAGCAAGCATAGGCTGAACAATTATCGAGCCGTAACTTATGTTAATGAGTTTAACAAAGATGGGAAGATTTACACCATTGTTTTGGAGTCTTATACAGTGGATATCCCAGAAGGGAATATGGTAGAGGACACCAAGATGTTCACTGATACTGTAGTGAAGCTGAATCTTCAAAAGCTTTGAGTAGTGGCAATGGTGGCTGCCAAAAGGCCACTGGAAATGGCTGCCATTTCCAGCAGCCTTTGGGGGAGGGAGTCTCTCCCTGTGCTGCCAGTTGCCATTGTCGGCAGCACGGGGCAGATTCCTTCCCCGTCCCCCAACCCAAAAAAAATTGTCGGAAATGGCAGCTTGGGATAGTCCCTGTCCCTTTTTTAATAATTAAAATATTATTTTTTTTGTATTTTACCAAAAATGCTCACAACTTAACAGAGGAAATTGATGGATTTCGTTATCAGGGAATTGAGTGGGGATTTTTTAAAAGGTTGAGGAACTACAAAAAGAGAAATAAAAGTTGAGGACGTGTAAATTACCCTTTATAAATTCATCAAGAATTGTTTGGATTTTGAAAGGAAGAAAACCCGAAAAAGGGCAAGAGAGAAGACTTGTGAAAAAAGGAAATGCGCGTTAGCGTGTGGATTGTGGAAAATAACATATTCTTGGTGTAACTTTTTACGTAGACAAAAGTTTGAAAAATATTACTCCTATTATTATCATTTTGTGTCTCAAAAGTATAAACTCTTCCGATCTTCTATTTTCATACCAGTAGGCTTTTAACGACCGAAGCTCTGATTGTGAATGTGCTCCTACTTGATAATTGCACCGATCATTGATCATCGTATCGTGTCGTGCTCATAATATAGGGTCATAAATCTCAAATAATAATTCCAAATGTAACAATTTAATTACCTTAAATATTAAGTATATTACTTTTGTTATCTAGACCGAGTCTAGGAAAATGTTGATACAACTTGATCGTGTTAAGTCCAGGCTTTGAATTTTTAAAGTGTTTTAAAATTTTGGGCTGCTGGCTTTATGTCTCCTGGTATTTACATCTAGAACAACATTATTTGCTAGACTAGACCATACGAGATTTGAAAGAATATCTTAATTTCGTACTCCACAAGTTCTCTTTTTAATCGGCACTATATATATTGTCAAGTTGTGTCCCTCTTTATTACCTTTATTTTACGTATCTACTTGAACTTATGAATATGCAAGTATTTCGATTCTTCTAACCAACACATTACTAAACATGATTTTTGTGTAACTTCTTAAGAATTTATGTTATGACTTCTTATGCGTTGTGCCCAAATGATGATATTATTGCTCGATAATAAAGAATGAATAATGCTATTTATCTAAACCGAAGGCCGGATATTGCCAAGTAGACTGGAGACCGACATCCAGTCTAGATAAATAATATTACTCATAAATATTACTCATAAAGAATGTCGTTACAAAACTAAAATAATTCCAATTCCAAAAATATAATTTATTAATCATCTATTAACCCATTTGCTCAATGTAGACTTCTCTGGCGTACTAAGGGAAGATGATCCTTACCGTCTAATTAATCGAACCCTTATAAAATTGTTTAATGTGTGTGTATATATATCCAAAATGGTTGGTTGGTACACTAGTGCGTAGCTGATTTCTATGAGCCATCCGACTACCAATAGGAAACAACCACATGTGACTTGGCTGTTTTCTATTGACAATTGAGCTCCAAGAGTCTGATTTGACTCAATGGAAAGATTCTTGTGCAGAGTTATAAACTGCCTTTCATAGCGTGATCATAAACTAAACAAAATATATTATGAGACAATGGATAATGATCGAGAAAAATGAATAAAACTTGCCACGTATTTTTCTTCCTCAATTACAATTCTAAGTTGTAAATCAAAATACACAAGAATGGACAATTGAGCCATTTGATGGAACGTAAAAATGACAAAGGAGTGACAACAATCCATCTTAATCACGAAGCTATATACCTATACTTTATTTTTGCACCATTTGATTATTGATACTAACAACTTGTCTCCAATCAAATGCCTTAGTCTTCGTATCAGCTGGGATCGATTTATTCTATTTTCCTGTTGAGCCAAAAAAAAATCCTCTTCAATTTCGTTAGATTACTTAGCACTACCGTGTCCAAAACGAAACAAATAAATATAACATTCATGTTTATAAAGAAGTATTGGCTCGCCCTATAATATATCAACCCGACCAATGCAACAATATTATAAGTGTTAATGACCAACCCAAAACGACTTAGGTTGACGCCCGGGCTACGTTGAAGGTTCTTACGAGCTTGTACAATTCAAAGGGGAAAAAAATACTAGACTAACTTAAAACGTGTTTAAAGTAATAAAATACGAGTCAAGGACGCTAACTTACCCGAAAGTCTTTGTAATAGTTGGAAATCAACTCCATTTTCGAGGGATCCAGAAACTTGGAGAGAAGATTCAAAAGCATGGGAAACTTCAAGCTTGGTGACTTGGGTGATTTGAAGGCCGAAGTCTTGGGATTTCTAAAGCTGATTACATAGTTGGGAAAGATATGAGAATTCATGTAAGCGCTCCAAATTATGTACTTTCTGGGTGCCAATGCATTATCAATTCCAGAATCAAACTTTTCTGAACCGGGTTGAAACTGTTGTGAACCGGCAGGAACCACTTCCGGGTTACCCAATATTACACGGCAAAGCAGTACGTGTTTCAGCCCATTTTCTTCTTCTTCCTCCGCCGACATTGCACTGCAAATCAAAATCTTCAAAGTATTACTTTTCAATAATTTCAACATCCATCTAAGTAAGGGGTAATTGGTCCATTTATAGGTTCGCTTGGAACCCTTTTTTCATATATGGAGCTAAATAAACGAGCCTGACTATCGGATTTTTATATGAAAAAGCTAGATATTAATTAGCTGCAATTACCTATCAAAAGCGACATTAGAGGGAGACAAATGGATGCCAATACCATGTGACAAACCATTCACAGGTTGTTTGCAACTACTAAATCCATGGGTTATGATTTCAGATACTTCCGCTCTAGACCCGCCATACCATGCATACTTGATGTTGGCATCGCCGCCGCATTTCTCTGCCACTGCCGCCGAGAAAATCCGGAATGCCTCCATCCGGGCCCTCCCGACCGGACCCGAATACAAGTTTTTATGTATGGCAACAACCTCGGTTTCCTTCCCAAGCAATCCCATTCCCATTAAAAAGCTTTTCTTGATTACAATGTGCTCGTCCTTTTCTTCTTCCAATCTGATCATCATCCCATCCCTAGTGAAGAACTTGAAGTTTTCCGAGTCGAGATTATGCAATTCGCATTCGGAATCAACTTCTCCAAAGTCTTGATGATCATCCATTAGTGTGATTGACACCTGATCTTCCTCAACATAAGCAAGATCCATTTATTTCTACAAGATGTATTGCATGAGAAGTGGAATTAAGAAAAGCAAATATAAATAGCCCATGAGACTTGAAAACGTGGGTTTTGTGTCCAATTACTTAGGCCCTAAGAAATCTTTATGTAAAATAAATTCGGATTCCAGATAAGCCCAGAAAGAGAACATAGGCATAATAATATATGCATAATAATTAATTAATAAATAGAAAGCCAAAAGTAAAGAATAATGAAAAAGCTCCACCTCTGGAAGCTTGCTTTGTATTTACAACTTCAAAACTCTAAGGGACAAGAAAAAGTCAAGATTTGCAACTTTTGCTTTGATAACATTATTAGATAAAAATAATGTTCTGCCAAAAAAAAAAAAAAAACATTAAATTTTAGTACTTAAATGAGAACCAGTTGTATATACGTACACGCATACGTTATACATATATATAGAAAGATAGAGGAACCGACTTTAATCATTTATTCGGGAGTTGATTATATATAATTAAGTTTCTAAATTAAACATTAAGCTTTACAAATTAAAATTTTATTTACTATAAATTAAATATATACTTTTAGCTAAACATGGTATAGATCGTTTTTCTTTTCACGGGTTCGTGGAATCAAGTGACGTGCACTCTACAGCACGGCTTCTTTTCCAGACACGAATTGCACTATTTATCTGATTTACGTTTATATTTTTCTTTCCCTTCATTTTCCCCCCTCTCCCTAAAGGGTGATTTACTCTTTGTTTTGGAATTGAAAGAAAAGTTCGGAAGTTGGAAATTTTCTAAAGAGTTAGATCAAACTCTAAAAATGAAGCATGATCGCTCACGTGACGTAAATCTAACAAAAGTAACTCCAATCTGATCTATTAGTAAGAGTAGTTTCCATGAATTAAGTTAAATAAATTAAAATTATACAATATATGCATAAACGCACGCCAAAATCCATGCTTCCACGTGAGAAACCTCCAAAAGTTGCTTGTAAATTTTTAAAATTATTGTAGAATCAAACTTGTGCAAAGCACACGCCTCTTTAGGAAATTCAACGATAACGATTTGCACCTACAAGACCATTGTCTCGGAATGTTGATTACTGGTTAACGTAATAAAACTTGATTTACTTTGAACTCTCTGAGCCATTGCACACCATTCCAAATACTCACATCTCACAAGGTGCTTTCGGTTTTAACAAATTTCAATTACTGCTGACTAGAAGAAAATTTTGATTCATTCCCCAAAAAAATGAGGAAATTAGCAAACATGTTTTAAGGGGATTAAAAAAAAAAACAAAAATTGCTTCCTTACCATATATACGCATTAAAACCGGTGTTTCAAAGGATACATCCCAACACAATTCAGGTTCAGAATTTTATTATTATTATTAATTAATAAAAATCAATAACAAATAAGTTGAGCACATGCAATAGCAGCAGCAATTAAAACGACAATTTAACACTTGGAACAACACCTCCTCCTTGCAAGAGACTGAAAAAAATATCCACCAGCGATGATGTACCAACGAACGCTCGTCCCCTCCATGACTCAGAAATGCATAATAATAATAATAATAATAATAATAATAATAATAATAATAATAATAATAATAATATGGTTGCAAACATCCTTAAATAACTGATCCCACAAATGTTACCATGATACAGCAGCAAATATGACTTGATACCAAGGTGGTATGCCAACTACTAGTGAAAAACAGCTGGGCAAAACACAATCACCCCCCAAAAATAAGGCAAAGATTGTGGGTGCATGTGATCCCAAACATCAGCCAGCTTACAGAAATGCATCCTTTTTGGGCAGCTTTAGTACTTCGGATTGGTTATTTAGATTCGCGACATCCATAAAGGATCGTTAACAATACAAACCAACGAGTCATCGCACCATACAGCTGTCAGGCTGACATTATCGGTGCCATTAAATTGATCACTCCTAATCATACGAGATTGAGCATGCTTAATCTGCAATAAACAAACATAATAACACATTTATCTCCTAAGCCATCTGGTACCATTAAATATAATAAGGAAAGCTATCTGGTACAATTAAATATTATAAGGATTGATTAGATTTTTATTTTCCTTTTTTTCCCCTTAAAAGAAACACACAATAAACTTTGGCAAGCTGATGCCCCCTGTTGTGGTTCTTAGGTTTTCAATTGGTTTTTTTTTTTTTTTTTTTTTTTTTTTTTGGGGGGGGGGGGGTT